>DWLS01005958.1:0-12134 GCA_018246255.1 Pachliopta kotzebuea | reverse complement strand
CCGTTTCCTTTAGGTCCCTCCCCTTGGCCACGACTAGGGTGTCGTCCGCGTAGCACACGACTCGCATGTTCGCGGGAGTCTAATAGATATATATTTTAAAGCGATGTATGTAGGTAGTAAAGATGCGATGCGATGTAGTTGTTTTTAAATAACATAAATTGTATAAATGTTAAAATACTTGAACCCTCTAAAGTTTAACTTCTATCTCCTGTAGGAGCTAGTTAGCGACGATTTAGTGCACCATTCGTCACATCCAGACAAGAAGCGTAGAAGCGTAAGTGGGCCGTCGAGATACGGTTTGCTGCATTGAGATCGCGCCGGGCTGATTTATGTACTCTCTTGGACTCCGGCAACGAGCATCTGTTTTTTCAATTCGAAGACCGTAACTAAACATGTAACAAATTTGAAAAAAAGCATAAAAATACTATTTGGTTTATACACAACAAAATATATTTCATAAATTTTACATGACACATTTGTTTTGCTTGCTTATCATGTGATTTTGTTAGATAGTTTACAAGACGAACGAATTAAGAAGCATGCACAACTTCGTATATAATAAGGATTTACTAAACTTAAAGAATTCCACAAAGAGAAGTTGTACAGACAAATAGCCAGACACTTATTGCTTAATACGTAAGTGGCAAGTTTAAGAGAAAACTATGTTACATACATGTCTAAAATTTGTCGCCAAAGGGGAACTAATGTAAGTGCCGTTAACTTAAGTTATTAGAAATTGGTTGCGCTACTTACACTAATCGACCTGAACGTCGAAACTTAAACTAAATTAAGTTTGATACTCGTCTCAAACAACGAGTACTACGTTCTGTGACGGATAGCACGTGATTTGAAATTTTGTTGTAATTGAGGTTTATATTATTTTTCATGTAATAAGTGAAATTACTGTAATTAAACTTGCAACCTCTAGGCGGTGTTTTTTATTATATGGTTGACGTGAAAGAGATCATATCCGTTTAGTTCATTAGAGAAGTATCTTTGAAAAAACTTATAGTAATATTACTGTATATCTATACTTCTGTAATAGCAACCCTAGGAACGGGATATGCCACTCTGCGCCCCATATGTCACTAGGAAGTATCTGCGGTAGGTTCTTTAAACACATCTTGAAAGGTCTGTGATACGGCTATCAGCTTTACCTGTTAACTTTCCCCTGATAAACTACAACTGTTAAGTCCTTCTTCTTCACATATCATTCATATTACGATTCTAGATGATGAAAAATTAATTGGTATCGATAATATTATTACTTCTATTTAATTGAAGCCAGTCCAATTCCGTCCGTTCAAAAATACATTTACCAATTACGTTAAAATAAGCAAACAAGCCGTCAGTTCACCTAGTGTTGAATGACATCCCCCAACGTCAAGGGCGTTGCCTGTAACTTTCCAAAATATTTCCGTTGTGTATAAAATATAGAGAAGTGAGTCGACCGTATTTGCTTACTTTTAATGGATCTCTGTCGCTTTTTATTAACATCAATTTTGGTGATTATTTTGTTTTCGTATAATACAATTTATACAGCCAGCTTATTCTACTATTTTAGTAATTTTACTGTATTTATTATTCTTTTATAATCAAATGTCTTCACCATTAATATCTTTTGTATATTTCTTTATCATTGAACGGGACAGCTTACTTACCTAATTATGATGACAAGTTATGTATTTGCACGTTTTATTAATTTTCTTTGGTAACATTTAGGAATGGTGCAGAAAAAAAATATTTGTTACATCTTTAAGTGCTTAAGAGTAAATGTTTTCAACTTGAAAAGACTGTTACTTATGAAGAAGTGTAGTTGAAAGCAAAGACAAAAGATTGCGTGTCTCTTGCAGGAGGTTTTGTTCGGTAATCCAATAGTGGGGAATAGATAAAGGCAGGGAAGATGGAAGGGGTGGTTTAATGGAATTAAACAACGGTGGTCGGTGGCGGGGAGAGGGTGAGAGCTTAGTCGCGGTGACCGGCTGTTGCCGTAAGCCGGACTTTTGGAATGTCTTTGTTCCGATTGGTTCTGTAATATCTGGATTAGAAAATTTATCTAACTTTTTTGTATTTTACATGTACGTATAGAGAGTATAATAATTTTCAAATTTATTTATTTTTTTCCATTTTAATTACTCTTTAACTTTACTATTTATGGTAAAATGAATATACTCGTAAATATTTTATTGCTTCGGTTTAAACAGTGGATGATGAGACGCGCTCCGCATCCAGAATACTCTCAATGTTGTTAGTCTGATGACTGTATTACTGCTGTGGCAGCAATTTTAAAATGTAAGATTTCAAAAAAGAAGAAGTTTTCGTCATCGCGACTCGGTGGGTAGCTAATGAAGACTTTCTGAAATACTATTATGATGTAATAATAATAATAATTAAGCTGTTTTCGCATCAAAAACCGGAAGTGTAATTATACAAAGATATTTGATTTTCGCGTTCTTTTATTTTACACGGATAAATGTTTATGTAAATGGGTTTTCTCTTTGTTATTGAGAAGTTATTCATGTGTAATGAACTGAACTAATAAATATTAAAGAATATGTTCAAAATTTATTTCCCACCAGACTCTGTTAATACTTCTCCAATAAATGTCAGCTTATGTACTGTAGTCATTGAATAGTAGGTCGATTAGCACGCAACCCAGAAGTGACCCTACTCTCTTTCACTGATTAGGGTTGAAGCGTTAAAAATATCTTGCAGAAATATTAATATTTAAACATATTATAATCTTTAAAATAAAAATCACTTTCTGAAATATAATTCTACGTACAACATGTTATACCAAATTATTGTTGTGCACAAGTGTTGTAATGTATGGTTATAAGTGGCGTTACGTTGTTAAGAGCATAACGCTTAGCATCTGGTGAAAGTTCCGCTCGACTCGTTGCTTCGCTAATAATAACAATTACTTTATGTTAGTGAACATTTATAATGATGGGTTAAATCAAAATACGCATTTTTACACAAGGTTGTTTTCTATAGCTAAATCGATTGTCCAAAAGTGGTAATCGACGACGCAATTATTGCGCGCATAAGCTCATTAGTCGTAGAGCATTTATGTGGAGCCGGTAACGTGTCATTTGTGCAAATTGCTGGGAAACTACAGCGATTAGTGATAATTGTTCGGTTTGGCAAATTGTCGGATCTGTGGACCTTGAAGAGGACCGTGTTCAAGTGTGATAAATTGATATATAAATTATCAGTTGTCAGATACTTCATCCGCCCGTCATCAATAAACTCTATTTGATTAATTCATATTTATATCACAGTAACTGTAAATTATTTCTGCTTACCTTGAATACTGTATTCGACTTCAAAGTACGCTGTCATTTCGTAGTGAATGTGTAGCATGAAATGATGAAAGTGTTATATATTCTATTAATTACGATATCGGAGTTGTGCCAACCCTAACATTCACCTGTCGTTGTCCCTCAAAGCCGTTGCACCGACTTTATTTTGTCAGCGCTTCGCAGTTTTCGATCTTTCTTTTTTGTTCATAAATATATTATTACCTGTTTCTGATTGTTATGGTAATATTAACATGTCTTCAATAAGAAGTAGTTGTAGGTTTGCACTGCAGGTCGAATACTGTCACTAAAAAATATTATTGCAATTTGCCGATAGTGAAATTAATGTGGTAATGGGAGTTCTCAACATCATATATATCAAGGTGACGAATACTATGTGGTGCTGTATACATTTTTGTTAGCGCCACGGTATGGGACTTTTGCGGGACATAATATTATCTACCATCAACTTGTACGTTGTATTCGTCTCGTCGCGTTGTCAAATGAAAAAACCAAGTCTTTGTCATCAATGTCATACAAGTTATATTGTTTCACAGCTATTTGTCATTTAACAAAATGATTATTGTATGGAAATAATTTCTAGAATCTTTGTTAGGATTACTTTATGCCGGTAAGCTAGGCAAAATGTATGAGATAACAACATCAGCAAGACATAAATTTTTCATAATAATTTTAATTTTAGTTTATATTTAAAAAAAATTGTGTAACCTTGTTTGATTTAAAAGTTCAATTTTTCTTTTGCGTTATTAGACGGCTCTTCAACACTTTTACGCATTACTTAATACAGATTTAAAGTGCCGGAGACGTAGGATATTTTTTAAGCTAAGCAATAAATCATTTAGGTCTTAGTCCTTTATTAACTTCTAGGAATACATTCGGAACCAGAGGCGACAGATGATGTTAAGTCTCTTTGCCGCAGTAACATTAGTACGTACATCGTCTCTCGAAACGGAACACAGCAATGTTAACACATACGCTTGAGAGGACATATAGACTGTGCTGTGGTGGCAGCGATGCAAATTTCTAAAATTACGTGCTATCCTCGTAAACATGTACGGTTTTTTTTTATATTTTATTAGTTAACTTTTGTACAATAATCGAGCTACCTAGTTTTTTAATAAAATGCATGAATCTTTCAACACTGATGATCGACTATTAATAATTTCTGTCCAATCCTGTCACGGCGGAAATTGAATAAAGAATTAAAGTGGCAATCGGAAATTAGCTGGAAGAGTTTTGAAATTCGTATTCAGAAATCAGAGTCATGACCGGAATTGCGTCAGTCGGTGTTTCTTAGAAGTTAGCAGTGTAAACTGTTCCGGGGCTATCCATATATAGGTTTTACGCTTGTAGACGGACGGAAACGAACAGAGGCTTAATATTAATAATGAATCACATTGTTTTGTATTTGTTATGTTTAACTATCGGATTGACCTAATATTATTTTGTTTCCGATAGTATATACAAGTTCTAAAGATTGAACACTAATGTAATGTTTCATTTTCTTCAAATTTTTTTTAAGTTAATTACGGTTTGTTATATATCCGTAATAAAAATGCCTGGATAGTTCTAAAATAAAATAAAAAATGAATGATCTAATTCTTTAATTTTCTTTTATGTTAGTTATAACTTTTTATTATTCCCGTGACAAATATGCCGTGACATCAAACATCCAGAGACACGTAATTAATTGCCAATATTACTTTAAATATAATGAAAAAAGGGAATGTTGTCTATCTAGTTGGGGTTCGGTGTTAGTTAAATTTACTATACGGTTGTTGATCTAAATATTAACAGGATAGATTTACGCTGGAGTCGTTATTAGATCTGATTCTATTTCTATAGTGTGCCCGAGCACGCGTCCGATCGCGAACTTTCTTGGAATTACGTAGCGGTATACTGGGAGATATTATATTGTATCGATACGGCCGATCGTTCCCTGCACGCGATGCGGATTACCCTCTCTAATGTCTTGGATGCTAGACATCTGCCGCGTCGTCAGGCGGCCACTATCATCGCTACCACCAAACGCCACCCGCCACCCGCCACCGGCCAGATGTTTATACATTTTTTTGGGCATAGCGATACGATGTTTTATTTCCGTATCGATGAGATATATATAACTTCCCAACCTTCAGTTTTATCAAAATATTTTATTGCTAAACCGATTGACATTTTTTTCGGCAAATCCTCGAAACGTGCAGGACGTCGGGGTTCAATAATAAGTAATACACCCGTTCGTAACAATTTAGCACTGCTTAGATTGATAAACAGATGTTAGGTCTCGTTACATCCAATAATTTCATAAGCTACAGCGCCCGTAAACTAGAACACTATATTTCCAAAATACTGTTTAGCGACAATAATACCTATAAGAACTTACTTAAACGGACTACAACATAGATATTAATAAAATTGATTTTCATGAGGATGATATTAATTCAGGTCAAGTTTGGCTTTCCCAATATAACTAAGACACGGATTTCTTACAACGGGTCAAGCGCGTGTTAATCGCAGCGCTTATTTTTGACGCTGATAGAAAGTAATACGCAAGCTCTTTATGTTTAGGTTTTAAGGGATTTAGCCCTGTAGTCACGGGTTATCAAGAATAGGACTAAGGTAAGCCATGTCTATCGTAGAAGGTGACTGAAAGGGTTTTAGGGTTCGCGGGCTTTGAGAGTCAGGGCCCTCACTGCCCATTGAGTGAGCCCGGGTCTGACGACAAATACGAAGTGGTCTCGTAATTTGTCGTAACATACTGTTTATATTAGGAACGAGAACAACTCTCTGGGATGTGCTTAGCAGTAGTGACAGGAAGCACCGGTGGTTCCGTAGGAGATTCTGGGGCCTTCCGCAATGCACTGAGGATGACCACCGAGGGGGTTTTAGTGGGTATAAATCCCCCATAACCCTGACGTCCCTCCAGAAGCAGGGTATCTTTTAAAGATTTCCCCCGCGACAAAAAAAAGTTCAAACGGATAGAATTTATGATAGTTTCCAATGTACTGCACTGCATACGCAGTTAAAAAAATCCTTAACGTCTTTACCTCCAAATGTAAATAAATCATTTCATATTTATGTATTTAAAAATATAAATGAACTAAAGCATCATAAGAATATAACTGTTACAATTTTTCTGACATATCTATAAGAAGAAGAAAAAGAATTCACAGTACTTTGAGAACTTACAATTTTTTTAAAAAAATCTAGATAACCTATGTCATACGCAGGTATATATATCTATAACTGTTATAGTATAAACAACGAACTCACTGAAGAAATATTTGGAAGAGTGAATATTTTTAAAAATGCTATTGGTTTTGGCTTGCATCCAATTATCTTCAGGTGCAATAAAAAGATTTTTTATTTAATTTATTACCATATTAAAATCGTTACGGGAATATGAGATACGTATTTAGATTTGTCCTGTTGCAATCACAACGTACATCTGCGCATTTTTCAGCTAAATTTATTTGTCTAAAGAATCCTATAAGTAACAAATCCCTATGTAAAAAGAGTATTTTCAATAATCAATATTTTTCTTTCCTAGTTTCTTTAAAACTTTACTGAAGAAGGGCTTGATGACTTGACCACAATTAAATAGTTCCTAACTCGAAATATTATTTTATTTCTTCTAATGTTCGAACATGTATTATTATTTATAGGGACTTGGTTTTGAAGATGGTTTTTTTGTATAAAAAAAATTATGTCACTTCTTTGTCCGATATTAATTAATCCAAGATTAAATATCACAAATATATAAATAGACATTATTGTATTGAATTACAAGAGCAAGTTTGATGGCCTCTTGTGAGTTGTTTAAAGCCTGCACTGGGTACGTCGTAACTAACAGACGTATTCTCATTCACAGACGGTCCGTATGTATTCACTCGTTCGCAGGCACTGTTGTTTGTAAACGTTGCTTTGCAATGCGTACGGCTTCGGGATGCTAACTTCATATACACCAGCTTATCGATAAACTATTCTAACAACTACACTAAGTATCTGATTAAAAATAATATTAATAAAACAGTAACAACACGGTTATTAAAAGTAGTAGGAAATTTAACAATTAATAAAACGGCTAATGATTATTATTTAATAAATATAATAATCGTTATAAAAAAGACTTTGTTGTAAATTTCAGTTTACAATTTTATTTACACTTAACATATTATATCAAACGTTAAAGTTTTATATTTTACGTTATGTTGTCCCTAAGAATGTATAAACCGTTTTATATATTTAATAACCAGCGTATACAGAATTTTATGGAATATTATAATGTCGATAAAACGTATGGAGACACTGAAAACGGTACTGCTCCGTCACTTCCCACGGCCCGTTTCTAATGAGCCGCGTTGTGTTGAGTAACAGGGACGAGAGTATTCTTTTGAAAAAATAACTGTTCCCTCGTATAGTTAACTATATGTTTTTATTTATTTATATAATATCACTCATAAATACTTATATAAATGTCATTGTTACGTCAATACCGTTTCTCATAAAGTTATTCAAACTGTTGAAATATTTTTTTTACCAATTACTAATTTATTACGGGAGAATGATTTATTTGTTAAATTAATATATAAAACATGGTTATACAAAGGAAATTGACACAAGAAACATTTGAAATTGTTTGAACATATTACAACATGAGTAATCCCATTGCGAAGTAAGATTAAACATGCATAGAGGTATTGTTTGTTGCGCGCGTGTTGACTCTTCCTTATCCGCTGTCGTCTGAACTAGAACTCTATGGTGCATCGACCCTGCCCCGTGTAACAGAACCGTGATAGTAATCATGAGATTTGTATCACGGTCGTCGCATGTCTTTTGAACGGATAATAGAGTTAGGTGACGAGTATAAATAAAAATTCGTAGGCATTGTGTAACGGATGTTGACGGACTAAACTCTTTGTAAATCATGTACATTATAATGTTAAATATTTTAACTTCACTGAACTAAATATCTTTTGTTGTATATATACATGTTGAATATGAGTTTTGTTTATAGTAGTTTGCCTATATACATCTTGTTGTCAAAGACAACGTGCCCTCTTCCTTTTATTATTGGTAGAAAGAAAAGCTCTATGGAAAATTTATATATTTTTGAAAGCAGTAAATTTAAGTATAACGCCTTAGTAGTTCCAAAATTTTCCACTAAAAAAAATATTCGCTTATTATTTTTCGTTAAAAGTTCCTTGAAGCTTGTCCAAAATTACTGAGGTAATGAGACTTCATTACGTCTCAAGGCGACAACGACAGTATGATGCTTTGAATACAACCAGGAAATCCTTACTATTACTACGTTACTTATATATATTATATGTATCGTATCACTAATGACCAAGTGAGTCTTGCTTATCCCGAAATTTGTCGATCGTGAAAAAATAAAAATAATAATGTTCCATAAATCATTTGATACTTTCAGTAGTTATTTTTTTGTAATTTTTTTGTTTGACACATTAACGATAATACAAAATTACATTAAAAACAGCTAGTAGTATTGTTCGGTTTGTACCACCTTTGGAGATGTGCACAACATTAATGCACATAAACGTTATGCCGGTAAAGGCTGTAAAAGTAATATATAACCAGTAACATTGTATCAACCCGATAAAATATCAATACAAAACGTAATTTTTACCTTTTTAAAAAATACGGAACCTGATTTTTCGTCCGTAATATTTAAATGCTGGTAGCTTTAGATGTCAGAGTAGGCGACACAGAACTTTCCAGACCATTGTTCAACTTCTTTCGTGTAGTTTTGTTTTCTTTTGTTACGTTTTAATTTAGGTTGTACATTCACGTATTGTTTTAACAATATTTATTTTATCTTACGTTGTACTGAATAAAAGAAGGGAATAATGTTGTTTTTGTGTCCGTTTTGTATACAGAAACTACGTATGAATAAAATATTGAGTAATATGTGCGGATAAATAGTTAATTCCGTGGAATTGCCATGTGCAGTAACAGAAACTGCTGTAAGTCATACGTTCACTTTCTAACGAATAAAAGATGATGAGAACGGTCTTAATTTTTTTTGATTATGGTCGAGGTACAGTTTACAAAGAAACACTGTATTGATATTTTAATACCCATACAAAAAAACCGACACTCATAGTTAAGATCATAGTTAATATATTAAGAATAGTATGTATGTTTTTTTTATTAAGCCAGAGGACATGACAATCTAGGCATTCACTTAAAAGTAAGTGATACACTTGCCTTTAAAAACATGGCTCTGGTTAAGATGACAAACTGCGTTACATGGCGCTCGTTTTCGCCTTGAGGTACTAAGTTTCGTTATACCAGTAATTTCACTAGATAACAACGCCCTTTACACAGTGCATTAAATATTACTAATTGACGGTAGTGTAATAGGAGCTGCGGTGGTATCTACCTAAACGGTCTCCGTCAACAGAGATCTACCACCAGTAGCATGTACAGTAGCGTTATGTACGTCACTTTGTGCATCTAATCTTGTTACAAATAAAAGTTACTATCATAATCAAAGTCGGAAGTACATTATCATACCTACACCATATCATAGCGTACATAACAGCGATAAACCATTAAGCAATCAAAATAATTATTAATTAGTATTTTAACTGGTTGTTACAATGAAAGTGTAAAGAGCGAACGATGTTAAATTTATGAAATCAACAATGAGTTTAGAAAGTGCTGTGAATGCGATGAATTACGAGTCTGCTCGCTTTTTGTAGACAGAGGCGGTGGCGGTGGCGGCGGTGGCGGCGCGATGTCGAAACGTTGTTTTGTTCCGCAGCGAGCCGGCCGCCGGGGGGTTCTATTACGCAGTTTTAATAGCAAGCAACCACTGAGATACACGTGTATACACTTGCACTCACTCCGAGGCCACTTTCATATTGTATAAAATACGTAAACGTTTTCATACAAAACGTTATATTCGAACTCGACAACGTAACGAAACACGCTTCCAGCCTTTTTTTTTGGATATGATTATACAATGTGCTAATCTAATTTAATGGTCTCATTTAGCTCCTATTTCTGCCTCCGTATAATAGTGTGCAAACATTACTGTGTTACGATTCAAAGCACGTTGTAGGCTAATGAAATTACTGGAGTAACGAAACTTAACACCTTATGTTGCAAACCAACGAGCAGAATGTAGTGCTGTGTATAACATCTTTACCAGCGCCACATTGTCATGGGCAAGTGTATCACTTATTACGATTATTTCTCTAATCTCATAGTTGACTAGTAGAAATTGTTTACGTATCTCCACAAGTTAATTAAACATATTCATTTGTATTATACAAATTAAAATTTATTTACAATACAAAGAATGATTAACAAAAAATTAAAATCATTAGTAAAACTTTTAAATACGATTACAATGATTGCATTATAATTTTCGTGGTCATTACGGCGAGTTTTTGTATGGAATATACAGAAAACGACATACAAGTAAGATTTTGAATAATTTTTCTTAATCTCATCTTTACAACTTAAAATCTCTTGTAATAAAATATCGGTTTAAACTAGTATTAATTTGCGAGGTGTGCACATAAGAGAAATTTGTTCCTATCGTTTTTAAAGTTGTGTTGATTGTATGGAACTAACTTGGATACTATCTCAGTTTGCATGATGATACAGCCAGTTCTACCATGTATAATTTAAAATAATATGCCACGTGTAAAAGTTGAATTGTACGGATACACAGATTGCCGTACACAACAAATAGTAATATTACTAAAATTTGCTATTTAAATGAATTACTCTTCTGACGCCCAAAAATACATGTTATTATGTTATACTTTTTATTCCTAAACTAAACATGCAAAGAAATAATCTGTATAGTGGCAGATAGTGCTAGGGACATGCAATTTATGGTAATAACGTGTCTAAAATTTTCATGGTTAAAGTTAAAGTTACTTCCTGTTTACTCCTACGCTTAATTATTAATTTACCTTCAAAATTCAGTTATGAGTTACCAACTTAGCTAACAACTTAATTGAAGTTACGCGATATGAGTGTGTTAAATTTTCGACGATGTCGCGTAGGGCCTATGTTATTATTTAAGAGTACATCGGGTTATGTAGGTGGTTAAATACGATCATCTTTGTTTAGCTTCGGTAACATTCCATAAATAACTTAGTTAACAATCTGGACCAATACTAACAAGAGCCTTAAATCGCTTAACGGTTGTGACTTGCTATTTTATTGTTCTTAACCCTGATAATGAATCATGACTCTCTCGTGGTGTCTTTGCCTGGGATCGACTTTGACGTGAAAATGTAATCAGGGCCTGTCCCGGTTTTTGTACGTAGAGAAAATAATGGAAAGCGTGCCGCTGAAATGCTTTATTAATTGATGTATATTATTGATGTTTGGACTAAGACAATTTAGCCTTGCATATACACTACAAATCCTTCGGTCATACAAAATGATCGCTGTCCTAGATATTATAAATTAATTAAAATTATTTTATGTAAATATAGTTAAATGAGTAAAATAAGCAACAATTGTCTGAATTCAAAATATTTAAATATTCTTAAATACCATGATCATGTATTTAAAACACTGCGTGATATGGTATCATACGTATATGGACTATTTCAATGCCGCGGCATTTGTTCGATTCACCCCTTTAGCTACTACAATTACGCAAGCAACCAATAAGCTATCGGCGACAAATAACACACAGTTTATCCTTCTATGAATAAGATAACACAAATTATCACAAATCATCTTAAGGGTAGGCAACGCACTGGCATCGCTAGTGACCGTGGGCGGCGGTGAATCACTTACCATCAGGTGACCCGT
>DWLS01005957.1:0-12134 GCA_018246255.1 Pachliopta kotzebuea | reverse complement strand
TATATTATAACCAAACAAGGGCCCCCCCAAAACTCCGAGGAAAAAAACACCATAACAAAAAAAAAAAAAAAAAAAAAAAATGCTACGATTAACGAGTTCAAGGCGCCTTGGAAATATAATCAATTAATAAATTTATTTCTACATTATTGCTATCTCAACAAAACAGGCGCTGCAATGTACAGTTTAAATAATGTACGGTTTTATTGCTATGATAACACGATGTAGGCTGAGGCTTTGATATGATGTTAAATGGTGTGTATAGTGTCTGATGATGAAGATAACCGAATTTTAGGCTTTTCTATTAAGTTGGTAATTTTCAGTAATACTCAAAGTATTATAAACATTATAACGTTAAACATTGCTTTAATTTAACCTCAACGTGAACTTCTTGGAGTTTGAACTTCTTGAATTGAGAAGGGAGGTATAATTTATTCAAAATACTTTCTTTGTATTATATTATATATCAGTAGCTTAATCCTTTCTACATATGGTGTAGATAAGTAGATACGACCGCAGCGCCTATTGCAGCCGGCAAACAGTACTGTGCGAAAATTATTGTGTTCCTCTTTAAAGGACGCTGTGTGGTAGTGAAATTACTGGAGTAACGAGACTTAACACCGCGCAATATAATGCTGTGTATATCATCGTAAGCAGTGCCATGTCATGGGCAATCGTATCACCAACCATCATGTGAACGCCTTGCTCATCTTGTCGCCTTATCGGATAAAAAAACAATATCAAACTTCGTGCCGAAGTAAGGCCATTGAAAAGATTTGTGTTTAAATATTACGTTATGGAATATAATCAACATATATTTTGGTAGAAAAATTTGTTAGAGGTCAGTTAGCCTCTAAATTTTTTTTGCTTAAGGTCAAATATCCGAAGGCCTATGCGGACTACAAACTGTTTGACCTCAGCTATAAATTAACGATCGTGTTGAAATATGTTACAGAATAGGTTTTATATTAAACACATTGCAATGTAGCTTGTGGGGTGTAATAGGTCCTATACAATTCACGGGACCCTAGTCAGCTTCACCTGCTCGTGGTGCAGCTTGCTAATGAACAGACGGGGCTCTGGCTCTCCACTAACATGCATTGGACCAGCGTGGTCGGAGATGGTCCAAATCCGGGACATTACCGGGTAAGGCTTATGTCCAGAAATTGACGTCTATTTGGCAGATGATGAGAAGAATTTCTGTATAAAATTTTTTCTTGCATGCTTGTTGCAATTGTAGTTAAGACATATACACAGATCAGATTTTGTTCATCGTTCAAATAATAGAAAAAGTTTAAAATACACATTTCTTTAACAAAAAAAATATAGTTAAATAAAAAATCTGAAATCGTATTAAAAACTTGTTAAAGATATATAACTTCTAGTATCAGTTTGAAAATTGCTAGTTAAACTTAAACATAAGCTAGAAATGAGAAAAAACTGAGTAATAATCGAAACATATAATCACTTCACAGATTAAAAATATTTACAGTTATATGTTTGCGTAGATAATGAATTTTTGCGTCTCCATGTATTTTTTGTTCTCTGTACGCGCGTTCAACATTCCTCGTGTTATTCTTTCGCAATGTGCCTGACGCAAGGGCAGTGTTCTACCTGCTCAGTCTTTTACACTTGGTATTACATCAGATACACCTTACAATAAAGACCAGTAATTAGCCGCGGTTTTTTCCTCATTTCATAATTTCCCAGTCTTCGTCCTCCTGGATGCCGACGAGCCTCTTCGATTCCTCCCACACCCGGTACGTTAACGCCGTGTCGTTGGCGTACCAACTGCTAAAGAACTCTTCGCAGTCCCTGAAGTGCTTGCCGCTCTTGTCTGCTACGCTCGGATCCGCAGCCAAGTAGATCGGGAGTTTCACAACTGCGTCCACTCGCCTACCAAATATCTTGAGGAGGAATATTAGTACTTTGTTTTCGAAGTACCTCGCAATATCCGTGCTAGTCATGCCCGGATCGAATGTATATATGCTGACGTTGCTGCCCACGATCCTTCTGTTCATCTCCACTGTGGACAGGAGTTGGGCCAGCTTTGCGTTGCTGTAGTAACCGAAGCTCGCGTGCCTGCCCGGCTCGTTCCAGCGGTCGAACTCTATTTGTCCAAGTAGAACGGCTATAGACGACACGTTGATTATACGACTCGGCGCCGACGCCCTCATCAGAGGGAATAGCAGGAATGTTAATAGGAATGTACCGAAATAATTCACCTGCATCATCGTATGCAGATTGTCCTCCGTCAGTCCGTCCCTTATACCAACTGCTCCGACGTTATTCATCAAAATATCCAGCCTCGGTTCAAGTGTTACGGTTTCCCGTGCGAAGTCTCTGATCGACTTCAGGGATTCAAAGTCTACTCGTCTGGTAACTACGTTCGAATGTCCTCCGTACTGTACAATTTCGTCCTTGGCTTTTGCCAACTTGGCAGGGTTGCGACTCGCGATAATGACCCTGGCGCCGCGCTTCGCGAAGTTCTTGGCCGTCTCCAGTCCGATGCCGGACGTGGCGCCGGTAACGAGCGCCACTTTGCCATCTAACCTGGCATCAGTTTCGCATTTATAAAATTCGTCCAAGTAACCACTTGCGCCGTGTCTGCTCATGTTGGAGTTATTAAGGCAACTGAACCTTTCGATGCAAACGTCTTTACAAGGTCTCCCGTGCGAGGTTGTTTGGCAATAAGAAAATTAATACACTCGTTTTAGTTTCATTATGGAATGAATGTAGTCCAACTTGAGAGTCTGTTAATAATTCGAGGAAATTAGAAATTGTTTAGTCTTTCGTTTTACTTTTTACTTTCATACAAATGTTGGTACATACCAGAATTACTTTCTTTATCTTGTCATAAACAAAAGGTATACGATACCATTTTACCGTTATTGTTTAAATTTAGCTTTAGAGTTAAGGTAGATAAACTCTTTAATACTCACTTTAAGATACAGTGAATTAACTTAACTAAACTTATAATTTAAATTTGGATCAGGCAATCAAAAGACAGATTGATCACTTCAAATAATGGAAAAGACTTAAAACACACAACACTATAACAATTAAAAAATATTGTATGATGGTCTGAAGATTAATAAATAATTTGTTAAAATAATTTTATCCTAATCTGTGTTAACTAATTAACCTTAACTTATTCATGTAGTTGTTAAGGAGTAGAGTAAGGTAATCAAGATTTCTACTATCTCAAATATCGACCTCGTTTATTTGCGTAGTAAAGTTTCTTTTTATTTCCTTATAGATCCAAGGGTTTAGTGAGTGAGTTTAACCTCTTACCTACCGTTTTTGTATTTTAGGAATACTCCTTCCCTTGGTCAGTGTGGGCCAAGGCTTATGTCACAATTTTCTTTTCTTGTCTCTAACTCTTTTTCTATACTTTTATCCTAATTCATCTTTCCATCTTTCAATCTTCCTTCCTTTCCTTTCCACTTTATATGTTTTACTTTACATCTCTTCTATCATTCTTATATCCTGAGAGTTTGGCCACAGCCGTCAATCGAAATCCTACCATCATTCTTTTACTTTCATCCTTACGTCTCCTTTTTTATTGCTTCTCATTACTTCCTTTGTCCTTATGTCTTACTGTCCTCATTTTATGTTTTATTTAGATGTATTGTTTCAGTCATTACTTTTTGGCAGAATTTCAACAGTACCCAACGACTGTAATTTTCACTCATCAGAGAATTGATGCTACCCATACTTAACGTACCCATTCTTAACCTTCACTTACCTACCTTAAAGTGGGCGAAATTACAACAGCCTTGAGGTCAGTCCAAATATATCACTAATTTTATGCACTTTCACGACGGGAACATTTAGCGCAGTGTATCTAACTTATATTTACTTACCCACAGTAAGCGCATCGATGTAGATAAACCATAATATAATAGTTTTATCCGTGAGAAATTTATTGACGCAACTGTAATTCACAGATCAGGTTATGTAAAAGTTAAATCATAAGATAACAATAACTCCGATTAATGTTGCAAAGCTTACGAAACAGGTGCTGTAACTTGTTTCCTTTTACTATAGATCTAGAATAAGAGAAGTTATTGTATCGCTGGTACACTGCGAACAGATATTAAGACATAGATATATAGATAAACTCTTCATTGCACACATTATGGTATAGTGAATTAACTAAACTTATAATCTAAGTGAGAGCATGGTATATATATATACATATATATAAATTTAAATATATCGATGAGGCGTATTTAAGTTTTCAGTTATTTTCCGAATTAGCAAAACCTTGTCCTTCATTCCAATTCAATGTCCGTGTTTAAACGTCAATGTTATTTAATTAAGTGTTAATCTTTCCACTCTATAGTAAGTCTAGATTTTTTAAGTTTTTTGGTTAAGAACACTGAACTACATTAGTATTATTAACCATAAGCCTAAAAACATCAACAGATGAACATAAGCCACCATATTAATTGGTCCCGCATCCAACAGCAACCTGCTACTTTCACCAGATCGTTGGTCTACCTTGGGTAAGACCTTCCAGCACTAAGTTAAGTAAAAAGTTATAATTACCACTTCCTGTTTATTAACTTATATTGTAACCAGATGTATTACGGACAACTTTTTAGCTAACCTTGATCAAGGAGAACGGTAACAAACTTTTAAATCAGAATATTACTGCAATTTATTAAAAAAAACCCTGTCATTACATTTGTTTTATTGATTTACCTTTTCCTTTCCCATCCCTTATAAGGAAGATCAGATAAACTATGAAAGATTTAACATATAACATAGGTAAATATTTAAGTTATTAATTTACTGCTGTTATAAACTTATTAAGCATAACAAGTTAGATATTGATTAAAGGAATTGATTAAGAGAGTACAATTTAAGGACTTCAAAAGTCCGAATCTTCGTCTGCAGTCACATTAACAGCTTTCTTCGATGCGTCCCAAACTTGGCTAGTCAACTCTTCGTCGTAAGCTAACCAATGATTTATCCACTCTCTGCAGAACTTGTAGTGTTTGCCGGTGACGTTCTCCATTTTTGGATCAGCCGCCAACTTGGCAATTTGCTTCCCAACCTCTTCCCTCGGTTGACCCACCAATTCAAAGAAGAGCTGCGAAATATTCCGAGTTAGACCTTCGATGTTATCCAGGACACCTGTGTCCCTGGCGACAAACGGGTCGTAAGTGTTAGATGTGACGCCGTAGTCTTCTAATCTCCGGCTCAGTTCTGCCGAAAACAAATCCATGGCCAGTTTAGAGTTGGCGACAACCTGGACGGGGTTATAGTTTCCGACGTCGTTCCAGTGCTCGAAGTCGATGTGCCCGATGTACATTGAGGCTGCAACGCCGCTAATGATCCTGCTCGGCGCTGAGATCTTCAACAAAGGCAGCAATAAATACGTGAGAAGGAACGTCCCGAAGTAATTCACCTGCATGGTCAGGTTTAACCCGTCTTCTGTCAAACGATCCGATAGACCAATAGCACCGGCGTTGTTGACCAGCACATCGAGTCTGTCTTCAGTATTTAAAGTAATTTGAGCAAAGTCTCGAACAGATTGCAGAGACGCAAGATCCAGCATTCTGTAGACAACATTTTCGTTTTTCGTTATATTTTGGATTAGATTCCTCGCCTTCACTAGTTTCGCCTTATTCCGACTGGCGAGCACGACCCTGGCTCCGCGTTTCGCTAAGTTCTTAGCAGTTTCGTAACCAATTCCAGAACTTCCTCCAGTCACGATGGCGACTTTCCCGTCCAGTCTGCCCTGCGTGTCGCACATTTCCTATTCGCTGGAGTCGGTTCCGAGAGGACACAGTTCGATGTCAGCACAAACACTGAACTGAAACAGGAAAACTTATAGTATAAAGGTTGTGATTACTTGTTATTATTTTTGTGTTGATATAAAAAGGTCCTGTCCGTACTTTTAGGTTTAAACTCACTGTCAAGTCGTTTACGAACTCGAAAATCGATTCAAGTTATTAAGCATAACTTATCAAGTATAAAAATTAATAAGATATTCATTCCGGGGGTTATAAAAAAGTTTTTTAAAGCTAAACTCATGTTGTGCTCCAACAGGATTGTTTATTACAAGCACTCTTTCTACAGTAATTGTGACGTGTGTTGCAACTTCTAAAAGTTTATTGAAGTTGGAAAAATCGATATTTATTATTTTAATAACTCGTGGTAGTGGGATTATATCCGTTTAATGTGCGACACAATGCCAGCAGCTAATTATAACAACTCTTGGACGACAATCACCGCGGAGCTCCTTATGTATACGCGTTGTCACCAAACAAGTGAACCATTTGGCTGTGGCACGTGTGATTGAAATTATAAGTGATGGTACTAACTGGACAGTTACAAATGGTCACTATTTGATTATTTCTATCTCCCACTTTGTATACATGAGCAGTTTTGTATTATTTTTAAGAATAAGACGCCAATACCTGTCGGGACCCGTGAGTTGTAATATGGGAGCCCTTAAACCTCCCCGCACATATACAAATAGAAAAAACCATTATTAAATAATGGTTTATTAGAAACACAATACCAAACTACAGTACAGTATAATAATACAATAATTATTCCATAGATGTCGCTAAAATTAATATTTACCAGTAATTTAATAATCTAACATAATAAAGCATGCAAAAACCAGTTTTACATATTTGTCTGATTTAAAGGTTCATAATTTTCTAGCACACATACATACATGTATATAATTGTATATACATATTTGTATACACAAACGTAATTTTGTAATATGACACACAAGCTTTCAACTTAAATCCATAACGAGAAACTACTTTATATATAGATTTATTTAATTATAAGTATCAGTAGTTTTAAGTATGAGATCGGCGGCCTTCTCAGCCATTGCGACCAGCACCGAGTTGGGGAACAGGGAGAGTGGTGACGGTAGCACGCTGGCATCCATAATCCTTAGTCCCTGAACTCCTTTTACCCTGAATGAGAAAAATGAGATAAACGAATTTAACTTATATACAATAAGAAATAGATAGATAATCTATTTATTGGTTCTATTATGGTACAGTGAATTAACTTATCTAAACTTATAATCTAATTTTAATACTTACAAAGTTAAATAATTACTTATAATGGAGAAAAGATTTAAAATTTTGAATATAAATTTAGGTTTACAATTAATTGAGGTACTAAATTGACGAATTGAAGCTGTGCCATAGTTATATTATTCTCAGCCTTAAAAATTTAATGCTGCTTTACCACTGGTGGTAAGTCTCCGTTAAAAGAGAACGTCTAGGTACCACAGTTCCTATTGCAGGCGGCAAACAGTACTTTCCAAATTTAATTGTATTCCGATTTGAAGGAGGATGTACGATATTGAAAATACTGGGGTAACGAGACCTAAACTTATGTCTCAAGGCGACTAGCACAATGTGGGGCTGTGTATACCACTTAACTAGTGTTGCGTTGTTATAGACAAGCGTATCACTTAACATCAGGTGGACACTTTCCTCGCTTCGTCGTCTCGGATGATAAAAAAGTAAAAAGAATTTTTTGTGAGTTATATTGTCATAAGAGAAAGGCCGACAATGAACAAAGAAAACATTTACTGAAATAGGAATCCGTTATACTCGAATAACAGATCCATTAATCACATATAGTTGATAAACTAGCCATTGAATAACCTTAGTATATAAGAAGCTTGTATTACTAAATAAAATTAGTTCTCTCTCAGTTTTTATTAACTTAACATCATAGCTTGGGACAGTAGTCCCAAGCATGTAGCTTTTAAAAACCATTCCATCCGATTTAATTAATTTTAAGTGTTATAATCAAATTCATACACAGTTTGACAAATTACTACTAACTAGTAGTTTAAGTATTGGCAGCAAGTCCTAGGTTATAGAAGTAAAGAACATATATATTGTAGCTTTGCATATTGTAACCTTTGATTACATAACTGCTAATGTTACTAAGCTAAGTTGTAGTTATTTAAAGATGTATAACCCAGACGAAGTACCTCAGCTCGTCGTCGACGACAGCGCCACCTGCACAAGTACCACCAGCATGGTGACCCGTCACCGCCACCTCCCTCACCAGACACTCTAAGTACTCATCCGGAGGACTCTTAATTGAAGACTTCAGTCTGAGTGGTACTTCACGAGAAATTTTCTCGTGCTGTTTAGGTTTGAATCTTAAAGGAAACAAAGTATATAACTTGAATATTTTGTCAACAGATGGCGTGCTGTTTAAGTATGAATCTTGATGGAAACAAAGTAAATAAGTTGAATATTTTGTCAACAGATGGCGTGCTTTTCAAAAAAAATTTATATGCAACTATATTCTGATTTGAATTTTATTTTTGTTTTACTCTTATATATTTTTGAAACATACTGAAAATATATATTGACATTAAAACGTCTAAATTATATACTATAGATAAATAAGTAAGTTTTACTGGTGGTAGGTCCCTGTTGCTGGAGACTAAGTAGGTACCACCGCAACTCCTGTTTCTACTGCAAATTAGTAATTACTGATTTGGTCTAAAGGGTGCTAATGAAATTACTGGGGTAACGAGACAATATCTTACGTCTCAAGGCGATGAGCGCAGTATGGTGCTGTGTACCATCTTAACCAGTGCTGCGTTGTTATGGTATAATACCATCAGAATATCTTGCTTATCTTGTCGAATAAAAGAAAAACACTACGCAGATGTTATTTTTCGTACTCAAAGTAATGTTAAAAAACTATTAATTTATCTTTTTTTTATATTAGTAATAAGTTTTTGGATAAGTTGCTTTTTAATAACAAGAAAGAGAGAGGTTGATATCAATATAAGTGAGTGATATTTTATTGCTGAAAGTGAATCATTAGATCTGTTATTTCGTAACAACATACCTTTTCCTCTTCGTTACGAATCCAGTTTGGTCCTGTGCGGTATACTTCCAGAGGGAGAGGCAACGCTCCGGCCTCGGCCAGTGTATTCTGGCGCCGATCTCTTGAAAAGCTTTCGTAGACACCAGGCGTTCCGCTCGACGCATAGCTTTGTACAGAAAATAAAATTAGGCGTAATTACAGAGAGGATAATATAGATACCAGTCTTTTAAATAGTCATAGAACATTTTTCAATTTGAGTAACATGAAAGAGAAGTTGAGTTAACGGTATTTATCCTATATAAATATAAAGAATTGATGGGAGCTATTGGATCCAAACATCACTAGATCGTATTTAGTGGAATACTTTATTTTAATTATATTAATTTTTTTTTATACCTCTTGTAAAGGCAGACTTAATGCCGTTGGCATTATCTTACCTTCTACCTCGGGTGGTGCAAAGGTATAATGAGGTAGATGTATTGTGTAATTATAATAAAATGCGTATGATAATATATATCAAAATATTATTAAGTTACGTTACAATAAATATACAACAATAAATTAGATACTTAGAACATTTATAATGCAGTTAATATATACATATATGTATAAATAACTTGTATACTAATACATATATTCATAAATAATAAAATATATACATAAGTATGTCGATAAGTAAATATTTATTTATGAGCACCCGGTCATTACTTCATTTAGAAGTTTCCGGACTTTTTATTTAAAGTTGTTCCGATTGGTAACTGTTCTGATTTCGAGAGGCAGCGTATTCCAGAGAAGAGTACATTGGATAGAGAAGGAGTGGACATCGGAAGACAACAATAAGCCGGTTGTTAGTTAAGCGTAGGTTTTTAGGTTAGAGTCTAAAATCGTAAAAGAAGGGTAGAGATAAGAAGGTGGTTTTACTTTAAAATAGATTTATGTGCAGGATGAAATGATGATGATGACCTTTGATCATGCACGGGAGGTCGTGAGGGTGTTGAAGGTAGTTGGTGTCGACGATCGGCGGCTGGGCGGTGTTTGATAATCGCAAGGAGACAGTGCCGCGGCTGCGCGTGCGCACGCAACTGCACAGGAACATGAATCCTTCTTTGCGGCTGTCGTTGTGGAACGGGTAAGTATCACGATACACCTGCAGATAATATAAACCAGTGAAAGAAGAAATATATAAATATTATGACAGAGAATAATAAAAATAAAATGATGTAACATACCTTGCCCCAAACAGACCAAGAGAAAGATGAAGATTATGAAATAAACATAAAGCAATTGCAAGTGGCTTATAGTAAACAGAAATTAAAGTAACAACGTGATAACGATTTATTTTTTGCATACCAATCCCATCATAACCCTTTACAATATTCGCATAATATATACAAGTGTCCCATACAAAATTGTGAAACTTTGGCCACCCAAAACTTAGGAACCTGACCACATACCAACAGAATTCCAACGGCTCTGATCTTATCTAAGCGAGATCTGTCTGTATGATAAATGTTCATCACCAGCTCCTACACCTTGTAGTTCTCCAGATTAAAAATTGTTGACGTACAGACGGACGGACATTGTCGTTTAAATAAGGATGTTTGTAAACCAACACCAATGCTGTTACTTCACCATCATAACATCATTGTTGTTAGCAGTATACTATCACGGTCAAAGTATTTCGGGTCAGCATTCTTTGGAATTTTCGACCGATATATTATAATAAACTTATATACTTGATGTTTATAGTTGGAGAGGTCTCGCAGCAGCCTTTCGCTGGTTGTGCCCATTGCGAATAGCATTACCGCTGACGAGTTCTGGTACTCCACTCCGCTTACCGGTGGGAAGGACAGCAACCCTGAATATGAAACAGGAGTATTACATGATGTAGTAACAAGACGGGATATGCATGTTTTATCTCTTTTTTATTCTTTACTTACTAGTCCTCACGCGCCTTCATATCTCTGTGAGCGCTTCGAGTACCTTGTTCCCTGCGAATCTCAATGTTTCAAGTTCTCCTCTAAATCTTTACTTCTCAAAATACCAACACATTCCTCCAAACGGTACAGTAATTCTTTTACAGTAAAAGCAGTGAAACTCTGGAATGCTATTCCTCATGATATCCGCGCCTGTCCTTACCTATCTTTAAGAAGAGAGTTAAGGACTATTATCTTCACCTCTAGTTGCATATTTTAATTTTATCACTTTGTATACTTGCTATATATGTTGCTCATATATTATTACTATTACTAGTACACGATACATCTACACAAATAATTAAAATAGTATATCCTTCTTACTTGTGTATGCTGTAAGAGAACTCTTTCTAGTGTTAAGCTCGCCTTTGTGACACTATGTTACTTTTATTAAATAATATTGTTTTATATATATACGTGTAAGTGTACATAAAGAATAAATAAATAAATAAGATATGTAGACAGGTTTTGGTGCTGCTAGAATTATTAACTCATTTCCCTGTTTCTCCCTCTCTCTTAGAGTCGCCTATAATCTGGCTAAAAGCTCACAATCTACTTGTATTTATTAAGCAAAAGAAAACTAGAAGTATTATTTTTATTTCGATGCAGAACCTACTCCTCTTTGGTGTGTAGGTACAAGAAATATTTAAAATTCATGTTCGAGTTTCAGAGACATTTCCACGAACGCTGTCTTCGATCTACAGCTAGTTCCGATCTTCACATCCCTCTCTCTCAATCCAATTTCCTGTACAATTCTTTCACTCCTCAATCTGTAAAACTGTGGAACGAACTCCCACCCATTATTCGGGCATCGCACCAAAGCTTCCTTCAAGCGAATGTTGTGGGAATATTACTATGTATGTATTTATTTTCAATGTATGTATATTTTATTTACTTATTCACCTTTCTCACAGTTTCTCTGCACCAATTCATTACATTTGTAATAGAATAACATATTCATAAAGTATATCAAAATTCATTAACTATTATGTTAGTTTTTAACGCGTTACTTCATCCTTACTTAAGTTCTCTGTTCAATCCTAAGGTAGACTGAGAGAGAATGCCTTTTGGTATTAAGTCCACCTTTTTGTACTTCTACATGAGTTATATTGTCATAAGAGAAAGGCCGACAATGAACAAAGAAAACAATTACTAATAAAATGTAAAAGGAATCCGTTATACTCGGATAAGGAATCCATTAATCACATATAGTTGATAAACTAGTCATAAGGAGCCATTGTATAACCTTAGTATATAAGAAGCTTGAATTACTAAATAAAATCAGTTCTCTCTCAGTTTTTATTAACTTAA
>DWLS01005956.1:0-12135 GCA_018246255.1 Pachliopta kotzebuea | reverse complement strand
GTCCTTATTAAAAACGAGGAGTCAAACCTCTTAGTGCGTAAACTGGGGATGTTTACAACATAAGGATGGAGTCTCGCGGTGCGCCTTGTCCGATGATGAAAAGGATCCAATACTATGGAGGCAGCTAAATCTTGCCAACATTAAGGTACCATGCAATGATTTAATCAAATTCAATCATGTACTCACTTTTTCATCGCACGATTTCTCTTTAGGTTTGACCGTGTTCGCTGGACTTGTTTCCGAAGAGTTGGCAGCTGAAAGAGTAGAACAACATTCTCAAAATTTTTATGATTTACGCATGGAATAACGTAAATTTTAAAAAAAATATCTAAATAGTTGGACGACATTATATTTTTAAAGGTTGGTAAAGTCTCACTTCAGCCAACTCTTCTCAATGTTAGAGCTTAAAAGTACTAGATTTTCATCATCATCAGCCGATAAACGATCAGTGCTGGATATAGACGGCTATAGCGGTGAGTCTAGTTCTTCTCATTTTCTCATTAGGCTTTGTGATCATTCATAGAGATTACGAGCATAGCTCTCTACTTTGCCCTTAAGGTGATTCTGAGCCATATCATAAGACCCATTGTAAATTGCTATATTTGAGTTCCATATGTCATTACTGGCACTGTTTTAAAATTTAAATGATATAAATTTTCATTGTTTTCCAAAGTGATATAAAGTTTGTTCTGACCTGAATGAGGTCGGCTGGGGCGCGGCTCGTGTCCGCTCGGCGCGTGCTGCTCCGCAGACTTGTGTTCACTGGCAGGCTCGCCCTCCGCGGAGACTTGCACGTTAGACATGCGTTTCTGTTGCAAACAATTGAAGCATTCGTAGAAATTGTATAACTAACATTAGAAACTACGGGATCAATAATTCAGGAACTACAAAGTTCAAGACAAGAATTAACTTAGCCTTAGCAAGAGGTGGAAAGATATTGTAGATATATACAGTATTTTCCGTTTAAATGTTCTTATTGGAGTGGGGAAGTCTGAGATGCGGTAAGCGATGTGTGGAACGACATAGTAAAAGCAGCAAGAAAACTAACATCCAACAAGTTGCGCTGGTAATCCATTGGAGAAGGCCTATGTTCAGTAAAGGATATTAAATAGGCTCAAATGATAATTTAACTACATATGTACCAAATTATCTTCCTGCATCTGAAGCCACCTGCTGTCCTCTTCGCTCTGGTGTTGTTGCCGCGCTAGTTCCGCCAGTAACCTTTTTTCCACCGCCTGCTCCGTATCGAATTCTGGACTCTGTAGAGATTGGCGTTAAAATAAATATTATATGAAAGCAATGAAATCATACGTTAAGAACTAACCTTGATATGATACGATATTGTTAATAGGTTTACAAAATAATTTAGTGGACATTTGTTATATGGTCCCAGGTTCCCAAACTGTCACCAAAAAGAGTTTTCCGTTATTACATGTTATTAACAAAGTTAGTTCTTTTCGTCAAGATTGGATCGAAATCATACGTAAGATGTTGAGCTCTATTTATAGTTTACGCAGACTTACAAATTATATAAAAACCTACTCTAGTCAAAAATGCTATTTAATATATTTAATAAAAACATAAAAAGATATTCAAAACAAAAATTAAAAAGCTCAATATAAAATGCCTCGAGACATACAAAATTGCATATAAAGAGGACTAGTACATAAATAATTTAAGACCTTGATAAAACTAGTCGAGTAAAGAGTTTATAATTCACTTTTAAAGTAATAATATTTATGTCTCGATCATTCAGTCTGACGTATGATTTCGCAAAAAAATTTGAAAAAAAAACGAAAATTCTACCGGAGAAACCCAACGGACACACAAAAACTGCAAAAGAAAAGAAAAGATTCATTTACAAGAAACAATGCGATATGATAAATAACGGTTCATATTCAATGTCACCATGAATAAATGTTATATACAACATACGTGTTATGTGATTTGTATACGGGGTTTGTATATACATTATGTATATAAATAATAAGTTGGATAAGATCTTTTTACAGGACATAACAAGGCATGCATTCATAAATTTCAATTCTACACAAACTACCTTTAAGGAAAAAAAAATCAAAGTAATACTAAAAAAAAACTCAAAAAACTATTCGCCAATCGCATGCGTATCGGTGCATTGAATAAATTCTGGAGTGAACTTAAAATCACCTGAACGGGATGAGTTGCGTGTGCTGACTGTACTACGGGGGAGCATTCTTGACGTGATGCGTATACACTTTGCGCATCCATTGACGTCGCCGAAACGAACTGCGGGCGGGCCTGGCCAGAGAAAGCGGCAGTGGACGCGATTTGACTCGCATTCTGCGACGTGGACACTTGGGGCTTATATAACATAGGCTGAGCGCCTTGAACGACATTAGAATTGTACACCTGCTGAGGAACGTACGACATAGGTGGTACGACGCCCAGCGGCTGACTGTAGCCCGGCTGCAACTGAGCAGGATAAGCTTGAGGTAATGGACTTGCGGACTTAAAATGAGTGGATTTAGATATTTGATTGTGGCCTTTACTTGGCCCATGACCGTACTGTACGCCCTGAACAATGCCAACAGGAACACCGTAAGAAGTTGGATGGGATGCCGCCATGCCGGACGCAGCAGGACGGTATACAGGTTTCATCGCTTTTTGCGCCGCAATAGCTGCGCAGCTTTTAACATTGTCGCCTCCAAAATCATATATTTCCTCAATAAGGGGAGGGTCTGGTTGTTGCCGCATTTTGTTCATTACACTAGCAGCTAGCTGGGCATTGAGCGAACCTTGAACGGAAAACTGTCCTACATCCTGATCTCTTCTCGTTCTCGGGGGTGGAGAGGCTGGCACGGAATGCTGTCTTGTAAACGGAGCGATAGGAACAGGGGAGCCTCGGTGTGAGAGGCTCCCTCTGGAATTCCTTTCGAGTGAACCCATTCTGATAGGCGCCCGTTCTGTGGAAAGGGAACCTCTCGTATTACGTTCTAAGGATCTAACCCGATTGGGATAAGTTTCTACCGAAACTTCAGTCTCGTTTTGGCACGGGGAAGAAACGTCAGCCCGGGGCGAGACAGAGGTATTCTGGCAGAGATTGTCGCAACTCTCACGCGCTCCGACGACGACGGTCAATGTTTCGTCAGTTTCGGGGACGATGGGGTCGAGTTTGTGAAGGCTCGCGACTGGCATAGGAGCGGTTTGGAGAGGAATGTCGATCACTTCGTCTGGTTTGGGGTTGATGATTTTCGGTAGGTCGTTCTCCGGTAGAGTTTGCGCGAAGTCGACCGCGACGGTGTTGAATACCGATGCCGGCGTTGTGTAGGCCTGAGGGTCAATAGCTCGCGTCTGGTTCTCGCGCAGCAGGTGCGCCAGGACAAGCGGGTTCTGTGCCACTATGTAAGTCTGCGGCGCCGCGCCGGCCGCTTGCATCGACGTCGAATCTATTGCTGTTGACAATAAAAAGCAATACTTTATACATATTCGTCTCGTATTTAACACTTTTGTCTGAGTAATAGTTGTTAAATAAATTAAAAATAAAAAATTATCGTTTACCAGGAGGCAGGTTGGCTGCGGGGCGAGAGGGTTTTGGTGGAGGGTCGTCACCCCAGGAGGCTGCTGCCACGCGCCTGTTTTCACGACGCATCGTGTCCCAAGCGGTGTTGCGCTCCTCTTGAAGGATCTCACTGAAACAACCAATCGACTCATTGAGCATCTGGACTCACTGAAACAAACAACATACGACCGAAGTACGGAGTACCGTATGGAACTGATATTTAGGCAATATTATTTAGTTTATCTTATAGGTTTTGGGTAAACGTACAAAAGTGTTTCCTTGAGTGCACGAGCAGCTGGCCGCTGGGAGGGCTCGTACGCCCAGCAGCGAGACATAACGGAATACAACCGCGGCGGGCATCGTGGCGGTAGTGCGAGACGCTCGCCGTTCTCCAACTTGCCGATCACGTCGTTATTCTTCACGCCACTGAATGGCTTCACGCCCAGCATCAGAATCTCCCACATACAGACACCTTCCGAATTAGAAAATATACTGTCTTTTACCTACAATTGGTTAAGCTTTTTTATTCACACTTCACCCCTGTAACGTATTAGAAGAGAGATTAAAAACAACTTTTATGCATATTGGAAAAGTCCGTACTGTGTACAGTTCATGGGAAATATGTACATTTCTTGGATTTTGGATGGAACAAAATGATAAAACTATCAAATGATGAATAAATAGACAGTCTGGTTGCCGGTATATTAGAGAGAGAAATTAAATGCTCACCAAACATCCAAACATCAGAGGAACTCGTAAACCGCCTGAAGTTGATGGACTCCGGCGCCATCCACTTGATAGGTAGCTTGCCTCGTGAAGCCTTATAGTAAGACTTGTCGTCCACACGTTTCGACAGGCCGAAGTCTGCCAACTGTATAATTTGGAAAGAAGAATTAAATAAATTATCTCATTTATACATTTTTTCCGAAGGATAAGTGCGCATTCTCGCATTTTTAGTTTAGAAGAATAAATATATGAAATTTAATAGTACTACTAACTTTGACGCAAGTCGCTGTGGAAACCAGCACGTTCCTGGCGGCGATATCACGGTGTACGAACTTCTTGCTCTCTAAGTAGCTGAGCGCGGTTGACAGCTGGTAGATATACAAGACCAGCGTGCAAGTCTCCAGTCTACAAGAATTTTTTTATTTCAATGACTAAATATTTACCTCGTAACACGGACAGCTCGTGTTTATAGACACAAGTTGTAGAATTAATTTTGTGTTAATGTTCTTTTTAACTGCCTGGCTTGTTACCACCTTAGCATTGCAAATGTGCTTGTATTGTGAGTTTCATTATTCACAGTCCCACGGTTACTTTACAACATGTGAGATTGAGTTTAAGTGTTGGTTAACCATTAATTAAAAAAATTGTAAGATGATGACGTATAATACCTGTGCGCGTTTTGTTGTAAATATGCTCTCATTTCCCCCAGCGTCGCGAGTTCCATCACAATCCATATGGGCGGGGCGCTGCACACGCCCACCAGTCCGATGATGTGCGGGTGGGAGAACTGCTGCATTATGTCTGCAGAATTAAGACGTGTTTTTATTTTACTATTAAATTTTTTTAATTGACGAAACGATGAGTGAGTGAATTTTTACCTAATAGTTACTCAAACGTCTATCCTCAAAACATATAGCTTCAGGATGGCTGACTGCACCTCATTGTGCTGTTAAATCTTGTTACCCGTGTAAGTTCCCATATAAACTTTTTAACATTGAAACAATACCAGTGATCATTTTAATAAGGCAATCATTGTTTTAATACACGCGACTTATCCTTCCTGGAAGCTCAAATTCCATGAGGATCATGTCTCTTCGGGACATGTAACTGGTTTTATGGCTTTACATTTTGAGTTATGACAGGTTCTAATATCCAATTCTTAAATGTACAATAATATATCATTGCTACAACTAACAGGCTTCCTCCAGGAACTTCTCGGCGGTGTCCAGATCCGCGTCCATCTTGCATGTTTTCACGGCTACATGCAACACGTACTCGCCACCCGCGCTGCGTCCCTCTTGCTTCTGTAATGCGAGTTGACGCCGCAGAGACGGATGGTTCGCTGATGTTACGCGGCAAGTGCCTATTCCGAAAGAAAGGTAAAGTTTACATATATCACAAGGGGGATAGTGAACCAGGTACATACTCTTGTTGGTGATATCAGTTCGTTCATATAGAGTCAGCCTAGTCGAGCAACAAACTGATATCAGCGAGTCATTCGAGTCTTCGTTTTGAGAAAGATATTGTGTCATTGGCTGTACCATTATACCAATCGAAAAGCTTAGCACGCCAAGTGAAATCGTAAAAGCAATGTTGTAGATTAAATTTATTACATGGGACCAACATTCTGTCTTGAAGACTTATATCTCATGTATATAACTAAGTTTTCGTATACCATGCTTATGATTATATTCAAGACACTTATACTATTGCTAAGTAATTTTTCACAAAGGGAGATAATTTAAAAACTAAGTTCGTTAAATTCACCTTTGTGTACATCTCCAAATTGCCCTTCGCCGATGATGCCGGTAAGTTCGATTTGATTACGAACTAGTTCATAGTCGCGTACTGTAACAATAAATAAATTCGATTTAAAAAAATTTCATATTCATATTTAGTGCAAACGACTAATAAGGAAGTCATGCATCATAGTATATTGACCATTTCTTGGAATCCTTAGGTCTATGTCGGTGACTTTAGTTCCTTTGTGAGTGAGTCTTCTTTTCTGTCTATTATTAATGCGATCATGCAGATAACATTTAAGTATTGCACACCTTATTAGGTTTTGATTCTGATTCTTGCTTACGACATTTATAACACTACCTTTTTGTGGTTCAGCGGTTAATTAGGTCCTCACTCACCAGCTGGTGTGGAGTAATCCGCGTCATCGTCCACAATTTCCGCGTAGTCCTCCGATAGTATGGTCGCCGTGTTCGCCTCCCACGAACTTGTTTTACCCTCTGAGGAGCTACTGCTCATTTCAGCAGCTGGAAAAAAGTTATGTTCTCTGTTATTTATGAAAACTGCTATACAATGCAAATATTAAATGATGATGAATGATATTGGAGGTGTAAAGGTATTGGTTTTTAAAGTAGCATCAAAATAAAAAGCTGGAATAAAAGACATAATTTTTTTATCTGTTCACACTGTATTAAAAAACACTAACAACTACAGAACTAAATTACAGTGATAACAATATGAGTAACAGGTTATAGAATTACAATTAATTTTTAAACTGGGGGATAGTCCGTGTTAGTAACATCATTTTTTTCTTAGTCATTTGTGAAGCAAAGTTCGGAGAATACTTTACAAGATTTTATAAGAAAATGTCATTTAGCTGAGCTTAATATTGATAAAAATATGAGGGCAAAAACAAACAAGTATAATATTTACTTTCTATACTTACTTTTACACTGACAGTTTAGGTGTTTCCATACAGTTGCTTGAAAAAACAAAGTTTTCTTTCAAAAAACTATTTCTTTGCATTATTTTTAAATTAATATTTAAGACAGAGATTTCCAACCAGACTACTTCGATATTACGAGGCAAGAGCTATTTAGCCGTAAAATCGAAAAATTTGTGTTTTTTATTGTTTGCTGCGTCTTAGTAACACAAGAGATACCTGGTTCGATAAACGGGTCTAAAGATTGTAAAATTTTGATAGTGAAGAGATTTTTTCGAACATCGCAGGATTAGTAAAACTGCTCTGCTCCGGCTTCTCGATTCACGGGGTAATTTCCACTTAACACTTTGTATAAGTGAATTTGAGATAAAAAATCTTCTGTTCAGTATTTCTTGTAATAATATATACTTTTAGATATATATACTTACTGGTTCTATTCCAAAGCGATGTTTGCGAATCAGTGACGAGCCTGCAGTAGCCGTCAACTAGATCTGCTAGGCTCTCAGCCGCCTGCAAATTTCGTGTAAGCTATATATTATTTATGTTCAACTACCGCTGATATTTCTATACCAGACAGTATTGTGCAAATCTTACCGTGTCCCACTTTGAAAAATTTTGGTAGTTAGTGAAAGTACTAAGAACACGAAGATGACGAGAGTTACCTTCTTGTCTAAGAAAACATTTACTGCAGCACATAGGTCAATATTCTCCATTCCGATTGGTCAAGCGCTTTCCGAATCCAGTACCAATGTATTCAGCGTAGACGTTTTCATCTTTACTGATAATCATATTTACATATAAAGATGTCTAAAGCTAACCTCCACACTGCTGCACATAATCGTGAGTGTCTCCGTCGCACCTTTTACTCGTAGCTGTAACGCCGCCTTGCCACACGAACCGCTCTGTGAAAGTAGACACATATGATTTATGCTATATTATAATCATGATAGGGGACCATGAGTCGTACATTTTTGGACAGAGACCTTGTCAATGATCTCCACACCGATTGCGAACAGTGCAAGACAATCGATCACTAAAAAACAATGTAATAATTAACGTAATCAAAACGAAAGTTTTAGAAAAATATTAACTCATTAACGAGGATTGGTGGTGTATTAAAACGCTCTTCAAATCAGAGAATGGCAATGTTTGCATGTTTGCACAGACAGTGGCTTACCACCAGTAACGACAATAGAATGCTTTTCATTTTCAAACCTGTGTCTGCGATTGTTGCGTGCAATTTGATTTGAGTGTCTGCAGTGCGACGATGTCACTGAAGGAGGCGATTTTCGTATACGTCGGCGGTTCGCCCGCCTTGTGCGACACGTACGATATGTCTGTATACAGCAATACATCACAAATTAAAATATCATACTAGAGAACAAAAAAAGTTTAAAGATCCTTCAAAATATTTCTTTTTAAATACAGTATATTTATGTGTATATTATTTTCAATAACAGAAATAATTTATTAATAGTTTTTTTAATCTTCAGTCAATGTTTGCTTTTTGGTTTCTGTCTGTTGTCTGTCCATAGCATTTTATTCCTACAAGCTCCTAAAGGGCTTCGCACAACGATTATTTTTATTGTACGAAGCGACAAGACGAGTAAAAGGCGTTTCATGGTGACTGTTAGCTCTGTCTATAACAATGAGGCTATTATATAACATACACTGCATTATTACTGCTTGTCGCCCTGTCTGTACAAAATATTAAGTTTCGTCATCCAGTATTCCACTAGCTACAGCACCCATGTAAAAACAAAGAGAATTTATCTGCAAACTTTAAAGTTGCTACATATATTATGTCTCCAAAGATTATATTTTAATGTGTTTTAGAAAAGTACCATAATGAACTCGTTGTTTTAAATTAACAAAGTTTTTAATTTTACATATAATATCTATGAATTCAATTTGTAAGTCCAATCAGTTCTTTGCTTTTACGTAGAATGGAAATGACAAACCTATATCGGGTCCGATGGCTAACTCGACTGGTATGGCCCAGCCGCCGCCGAGCGCTGCGGTGAAGGTCTCGCGGTCGTACCCATAGTGTGTGTGCATCGTCTCCACGTACCGCAACATGCACTCCGATTCGCTTAAATTCGCAACCTGTAGGACATAACGACAGATCATACAAAGTTATAGCGGTCTTATTGTAAAGTCTTCGCGTACCATTTTCTTCGCGTTGATGATGTATAATGAAGTCCTTCATTAGTTGTCCTCAATTTTAGAGAATAAAAATGTTATTTCTGCTTATATCTTAAGATATTAAGGATAGGATTAAAGTAACCCCCGCTTAACGTAGAAGATAGACTTAAGAGGTCTGCCGGTGGAAGCCAGGGGTAGACGAGAATAAATGCTAAGCGACGAGAATAAATACCATAACGGATCAAGGAGGAAAAAAGCTCTCTCTGAGACGTGTTTAGGCATAGTGCGGGAAGGGCACCGGTGAATTCTATAAGAAGATCCCGGAGTTTCTCGCTATGCACTGCGAGTGAATATTATGGGGATATAAATAGGTATATCTCTATATAACCCATTCTTTTTTCCTACCAAAAAACAAGAGACTAGGAACCTTTAACTACTAACTACTTTAAAACTTAAAATACTAGAAAAACTTTCAAAAAAACCTTTTTGAACTGTTGCTGTATCGCCTTTTTGAGCACTTTGGGCTTGATCGCCTCGAGTACAGACTTTGGCAGGAACTTGTGAAGGCCGAACTCCTTCTCCAGGTACTCTATGTTGGACTTCTTGTCCAGAGATATCTGCATGTCTTTACAAAAGTATCTGAAAATAGGTAAATATTAACTGTAAGCAATTGTCTGAAAGATCATCTTGAGGTAAAGTATACAATGCCCTTTTTACGGGAACAAAGTCATTTTTGCATCACTGGTGGTTATAGATAGGAGGAGTATGAAATAAAACGAAACCGAGAAAGTAAGTATTTAATATCCATTTAAGAATAACTTGATTTCTTGTAATGAAAATGGACTATGAAGGGGTTTGACTTTTAAATTTTAAGATGGTAATCTTTTTTCTTATAATTGTAGCTCTGTTGCCGTTAAGGCGACAGATTTGTAATAGACGGATGGGTAGCTAGACAGGACTGTTCGAAAAACCTACTAAAAACCAAACTCAATAACATGTGGCCCCAGAATTGATCCAAAGACTTCCTGCGTTACCGAGGTAATTAGTAGTTAAAGTAAATTTAGACTGTGAATGATCGTAATTACTAAATATTGCAACTGTAAAATTTTACAATACTCACTTTATTTCTAAACAACATATCTGTATCGCCAAATCCTGGTCCACCATGGGATGATTGGCGTTGAGGTAGTCATGTCGCACCTAAAAGAGATGTCTTATTTAATTTATTTTTCTCTGCTTAAAAGTAAGTTAAGCCTGCCTTTATAAGTTTATATCTGTAAAATTATTATTTGCTGTTACCTTACATTAATGTATAAAGTAAAAAAAAGTCCTCTAGCACCGAGGTAGGTTCATATGTACTTTATGTTATTTATTAAGTTGCGTCAACTAAATAATATTATTTTGAACTTATAGATACAAAAGTGTACAGTGCAATGTTTAAATGCTATTTATACAATTATAGATGTAAACGACAATACATTGGTACATAAGAAACATACAGATACAAATAATAATTAAACACACAGTAAATATTACATAGTTACAAAAAATTTTGAATGTTAAGGAAAATCAAATTTATTGTACACTGTCTAAAGATACTATTATTATTAAATTGAATTCTGTCACGGTATGTATGGATTATATATTTCACATTAATTTTGAATCTATCTAAATGATTCGAAAAAATGTCTATGGAGTGAGGTTCATGAGTATGGTTCGAGTCGTTGTCTTTGTCGTTTGTTGCTTCATCGGGAGTTGGTAAAAGATTGTGCATTTTATTATACAATCTTAAAAGTCTGTTTAACGGAGAATACATTTTTTTTTATGCAAGTAAAGGTTAATGCTTGACCACGATCCCACCTGGTGTTAAGTAAAAATGTGGCCTATGATGGTAAAGCGCATTGACCTAGCAAATGCCTATTCACTCTTTTCTTGAAGACGCCCACACTGGACGGGAACTCTGACGCCGGGAAATTGTTCCATTCTTCACAATCTCAAATTTGTGCGGGCTCTTATGTTAGAGAAAGGTTGATAGCTGTTACACCTAGGAAGACGTCTAGGAATAGTTATGTTTATCTTGGATAAGAAGTTTCGTATATCAGAGTGACTGTTGAGGATTTTGTGTACAAATATTATATCTAGGAATTATGTGTAGAGTACTGTTGAAGTTGTTAATGAAACAATGCAAATTTTTTGGATATCCTCTAGTTTTTGTTATATTTATTGTCGTTCGCACCTGGTCGTAGTAGTAGTGGAATGTGACCCGATCCGCGTCACAGAGGTCGCGCAGGTTCGCGGGCAGGTAGCGCACGCGCAGCTCGAGCCGCCACTCGCTCGCCGGCCACCGCGTGATCAGCTCCGACACGGGCGTGTCCTGGTGCACCCATCGGATCTGGAAACAGAGACAAACTAATTTATTTATTTACACTTTATTTGTATAATAACAACAAAAGGAAAAACATTATATACAAGAGAGACACAGTAAACAAAAAGGCGGACATAATGCCGCAAGGCATTCTCTTCCAGTCAACCTTTCATATTGTGAAGACAAATAGGTGCCGCTTAAAAAAAAAAACAATTAAAATTTATAATATTGTAAATACAAACATGGTTATACAAATAAACTACATAAGAATCATATATACAATACAGTAAAAATATACATATATGTGTTTAAACTTACATACATAAATATAAATATACATAGAAGAGAAATAAAAGAATTAACAAAAATATGTATATATATAATGAAGGTTGCTTGAGCACTACTTATCTCAAAATTAGGTCGCCAAGTTTTACACTATTATATTTATTTGTTTGCGCTGAAATATATATTAAGTGTTGTTATACCAGAAATTTGATTAGCTACAGTGTTTTTAATACTGCAATGCAGTAACTAAACAATCACTGAAAATATCCCCTCCGACGACCGCGTAGCCCGCGCCACCGCGACTCGTTTTTCATACTCCAAGTACGGAATTAGGTTAAGGTACAGTTTATATATATAAGTATCTATTTTATCATCTCCCCCTTTTTCTTC
>DWLS01005955.1:0-12135 GCA_018246255.1 Pachliopta kotzebuea | reverse complement strand
CAAAATCAACTTATATTTATTGTTATAAAATCAATTGATTTTAGGAATTACATACATTTCCGTTAACATATATAATAAATAACAGTTTACGCCAGCTTTTGGGCCGCGGATTATTTAGTGTATTGTCTTTGTCCGTATTCGTTTGCCGATATCTTGGCGATCGGATGTGGTGTAATTATCCTCAGCACCAAAAGAAAGCAAGGTCTCAGTCGTCGTGGTGCAGATGTAACGCAACAATTTCATTTTCCGTTCATACATTATTTGATTAAACGTTTGACGTGATAATATATGATTCTTATGTAGTTTATTTGTATAACCATGTTTATATTTACAATATTATTAATTTTAATTGTTTTTTTTTTGTGTGGCACCTACATGTATTTTTTTTTCTCTTCTCTTCACAATATGAAAGGTTGAATGGAAGAGAATGCCTTGTGGCATTATGTCCGCCTTTTTGTTTACTGTGTCTCTTATACATAATGTTTTTCTTTTTGTTGTTATTATACAAATAAAGTGTAAATAAATAAATAAATAATGCTTTTTTACCTACATGAAAAAGAGGTGTATGTGTAGCGAATTTGATATATAACTAATGTTATTGAGTTTGACAAAGCATTGAAACTTTATTAACTGGATTATATATATACGTATGTCAGTTCTGTCGTACCTTATCCTACTAATATCTTCCCTTTATAGGCGTGCGTCCGTGCAAAATAGGATGTCGCTATGCTAACTAAATGGATATATGCTTTATACATATGTTCAACGTTTTGAAAATATCAGTTTTATATATTTTTTTTAGTATTTTAGTTGCGAAAACAACGGAAAACTTCTAGTTATTATATATCATCAGTCGAAAAACGCCTACTGTTAGACTGTCTCGTTACCTCTGTAATTTCACTAGCATACAACACCCTTCAACTATGAAACAGTAATATTTACAAAGTACTGTTTGCAGGCTGCAATAGGAGCTGCAGTACTTACCTAGATGGACACCGGCAATAGACCTACCACCAGTAATTGTTAGTAAAATCGAATCAAGGAGGCAATTGTTCAAACATTACTGTGTTCTAATTTAAATGGCGCTGTATCTAGTAAACTTACTAAAACAGAAAGACAGTATATAGAATATGTTGTAGAAATAACCACTAATATTTTGGGCAGGTGACTTACCATCAGGCGCTTGTCTTACTTTCTAACTGTAAATTGATTAGATGATGGTGAATATCAAGTAAAGGACGTACGAGTGATATTAATTGGATGAGAGAAAAAAAGAATGAATGGAGATGAATGAGATTTTAATTAATTATATAAATAGTTGACTTAGTAATCCCGCTGTTGGAATTCAAATTGCTCTTTTGCAAAGAGTCAAGACTATATATCCAACTTATCGTAATTCTACGAAACCTATTGTTCTTAGTATTAGAAGTAAACCATTATTAAATCGATAGATCGAACCTACGACCTTCTGTACTAAGCTGAGACGTTAGCAGTAAACGTAACAGTAATTTTAAGTTGTATTATTGTTGTTTAAATCCCACATTAATATTATAATACTTAAGTAACATCAGTTGAAATTTAAGAGTTGTCATCACCATCAAACTCAGCAGTCCTTTCAATAGAATTATTCTTTACTCCCACGTAATAAACTCGATGAGATATTTTCGTAAGAATTTTACTTAAATACTATCGCAGTGTTGCAAGAGTAAAAACCTAATTCTTCTTTAGGCTGCAATCTTTATTGGGCATCAGTGTTGCCATGTTTCGCTGTATTGCGGCTGAGGGTGGCCTTATGCGGTCAGATTATATTATTGGAGTAACTCTCCTGTACCATATATATCTAGCTTTTGGTTTAGATTAAACTATTATTACGGAACCAAAGTTGTGTAAGAATTTTGAATACTATAAACATTTATAATTTTTTTGCTTCAATTTCAGTCTGAATTTAATTAAAGTTTGTAGATAATTATCATTCAAATTCTAACATCTGTCTTAGGATTAAAATAGGTGTCCTATGTGTCTATTATTCATTGTGAATTGGAGGCAGTTTGTATTTAGACAAGTGTTTCTCAAACTATCTGGTTCCATATTCCACGTTTAGGAAATCATTTTTTTTTCCTACTCGGACTTTGTGATTTTTATCCAATGAAAAAAACAAAAAATGCAATAAATAATTTTAGGAATTAAAACAAAAGATCACATTCTCCCATTTAAGGACAAAATTGACCCACTTCGGGGAACATTGATCTTAACCTAGAAAACTGAGGAATCTTTCTAGTTCAGTTTACTGATGGTAAGTCTTTGTTACTACAGACCGTCTAGGTGGTTACCACTGCAGCTCCTATTGCAGTCGACAAACAGTAATTTCTAAACATTATTGTGCATCTTAAAGAGTGCTGTAGGTAGTGAAATTACTGGGGTAACGAACCTTAACACATTAGGTATCAAGGCGACCAGCGCAATGTACTGCTGTGTATACCATCTTAATCAATATGAGCAAGAGTATCACTTACCATCAAGTGACAGCCTTGACCATCTCGTCGCTTTGTAGAGTAAAAATAAAAACAAAGCGGTGTAATTAAATAGATTACTTGTAACAATGTGGGTGTTAATGTTTGTTAACGTTTAAAGTTAACCAAAATAAGTACACTATTTTCGTAATCTGTTACCAATCTTTAGGGATTCATATACAAAATTTACAAAGCACAATCTGTTTAGTATAGATAAAACTATATACAATAAATTTACTGTATACCGGCTGTCGTTGTGACTTCTTTGTCACTGAAATTAAAGTCAACGTCATAGTAAATAAAATAATCTGAGACATATAATATTAATGGTGTGATAATATTCTTGTTCCAGACAAACTTACCAGTAATATATATTTAGTAATAAAGTTATTGCGTTTTGTTGTTATTCAATTCACCACGAAAGAGACATTAAAAGATCAAAGACTATACAATCTATATAGTTTTGTAAATAAATTATATAGATAATTAGCTTTATAGTTTCAGCAACGGGTTTCAGGAAAAGAACATGATCTTTGTTGACTATAAACCTTCCACAAAGATCTTGCTTACTACATCTATCGAAATGTAGACTACTCGTAGATCATCAGCCTCCAGGTCTTCAAAGAACGTGCCCCTCATATTTTTTAAAACGACAAAAATCTCAGATCTAAATCAAAACTTCTGAATTACTTAGGTAGTGACTCGTCATATATTCATTTATCACAAGATCTATGGTGTAATACAAAAATAAATATTACATATTTATTTTTATATGAAGCCAACTTAATGTTCTCAATATTGGAACTTAGGACCTTGAAAATACTTAAAACATACTTCACGTCACATTCCCTCGAAAGGTTTTCCTTCATCTGAAGATGAAGTTGAATCAAGATCAAACTCTCGCATTCTTTAGATAAATACTATATTTATTTATATTCTTATACGATTATAATCGATTTTTATTCTTCTTCATTACACTTATTCATTAAACAGAGTGCGTGTCGGTTACTATGTTCCTAAAGATCTGCTTCATTATGAAAAAAATCATTAAAATTGAGAAATAAAAACACAAGTGAATCAAATAAATAATTAAACGTTTTTAGTATGACAAATGTTTTATAAATTGAGATTATTTTTGTAAAATATTATGTATCTGTATAATAAACTATTATATATAAATAAGCATAAGAAACTATTAATTATTATTATAATACATTGTCTAAATAGTCCGTGCCATGGGAACAGCAAATTAAGAAAGAGGAAATTTTATCTGTGGTCCACTTTGAGAAATTATCTTTATAAAATCTGGATGCAGATTACACAAGGCAAGTCCTAACGGGCCTCATTGTAAACGCTTCTGCCCTCCACGCCGTGGTGTATAAAAACAAAACATTTTGTGTCTGTGTCGCAGTTTACCGCGCAAACTGGAGCAGTTTGTTGTTCTTTTCTTTTACGCGCCCAAAGTATTTTCGCGCGCAAACCTTTTGACAGAAGTGGAGTCTTTTAAACGAGACAAAGGAAATCAACAGGTTGATATTTTTTTAATCTACAGTAGATTAATTTTAGTTCCCAATTTCTAATAATGTTAATTGACTATGAAGTTAAAGATATTAAAAGATAGGTAACTGAAATAATTAAGATATTAAAATTATTTGAACACAGTAAGAATTACGTCATAATTTTTTTTCTATGAGTTCTGCAACAGATTAATTATAGCGATTATAGGTAACAAGATAGATTTGAAATACTATCAACAACCTATATTGTATGGCCTATGAATCAAACTAGGGACGTTTAGGCACACAGTTTTATATTTAGTAATTTAAAACAAAAAATCATAAATTTCTATTAGTTTTTTTAGTATTGCCAATTGTTTTGATTAATGCAGTTTTTTTATTTTATTTTATAGAAGTCTTATCGGTTAGCGAATTCATTGAGATTTGTTCGTGACACCGAATTAGATATAGTCAGATAGTAAATGACTGAATAAAAAAAAATTATGACCTGATTTAAAAGTTTAAACTTCAATGTTTATTGATGCTTAAACTATTTTATGTAACTATACTTGGTGGTAATGACCTTAAGGGTATTATTGTTCTTGTTTTTTATTACTTTCTATTAGTAAAAATGTTCAATTTGGACTTAAAGTTACTATATCCAGAAGACAACGGCTTTCATAATCTTCTTCAACAATTTCTTTATATGGAAAAAAGTTTGACTTCCTTTCATCTTTTTATAGGTTTACACACTATTTATCAATCATATTTATTGTTAAATACTGAATTACCTACAAATCATATATTTTATGTATAGGTAATACTAAATAATATGCAAATATATTACATATTATTTGGAATTTTTTTGTGTACGATTGTCTTTTTAAACATTTCTTTCTCTCTATACAACCCAAAAGGTAGAATGAAAGTGAACGCTTTGTGGTGTTATGTTCGCCTTTTTCTTTATCTATTTGTTTCGTGTTTGCTTGTTTGTTTACTTTCCAAAAAAAAACTTTAAATAAATATATAATTTTGCAATATATATTTTATCAAAATTATTGTATAATAATATATAGTTACTTTATTATAATAACACATACTTTAAACTCACCAAAACGCCGCTTTATTAGAGACGTCATCAAATATTACTACATACTTTTTATTACAGTAATAAAGTTTTTTTTGTTATTTGATAAAAAAAAAATTAAAAGAAAACTAATCAAAAAACAAGTTATCGGTAGAATTATAATATTAACTGGAACATTTGAACGTTACCTTCACCGTTCAAACAATGCACTAATTCACCAGTCGCTCTCAGCTCCACGTTCTCACGGAAGAAACTGGTGGATCCCAATCAGCGAAATGGATCTTAACTCTTCTTTATAATTAACGTTTCATCTAATTTGTATATGGATCGTTTCTAAAGTGAAAGATCTTTCTATTGAATATACCTCCCTCTTACTCTACACTTATAAGTGGGTATTAAGAGGGAACAACTCTTGGAAAACAACAGTAATTTGCCAAGTTTGCTATAACAAAGTGGCGCTGGTTAAGATGGTACACAGTACCACATTGCGCTCATTACCTCAGTAATTTCATTAGAATACAGCACCATCCAAACCGTAACATAGTAAAGTTTGCAATGTAATAGAAAATATATTGGAAAATGTAAATAAATAAAGATAAAACATAGAAACAGTAAAAATCTATAAAATTTAAAATGCCTCGAAATTTGGATTGAGAGGCCATGTTTGAAATATGATTAAAGATAAGGATATATAGAAAGAGTGAAAGAAGGAAATGTAGAATGAAAGGATAGAGATAAGTTAGAGAAAATAGGAAAAGAGGGAAAGAATAATAAAAGGAGAGAAAGACAGGACCAACCAACAACACGAAGGGGAACGATACAAAATAAAATTACATAAATATCTAGTAATGTTTGTATACTATTTGTCGGCTGCAACAGGAGCTGCGGTGGTACCAACTTAAATGGTTTCTATCACAGACCTATCAACAGTACAAGCTTCTCTTGTAACCTTTACTAACAGTGTTATCTATCGGTCTACTAGACCTACCATCAGCAGTAAACATCAGTATACATAAAAGAATACATTTCACTGACTATATATTTATTTCTATTTCAGATTCAAACTCCAACATGTTATTTAAGGTAATTTCTTTTTGATTTTGTAATGATCTCACTCCCAATCCCACTATTGGGGAATGCTTATAACTAGTAACTGCTTTTTTATATAAATTTAGAGGTCAATATTTAACCACGTGTATAACTTGATGAAGACAATGATCTCTTGTTTGTGATGACTATTCAATGATATACTAATCTCTTTCTCCTTCTCTCTCTTTTCTGATATATTTACTATATGCTAGTAGGTTATTTTCTTTTTTTTTAACTGGTTAAATAATTTTGACGTCGTTGTAGCTAGTTCAATTACTCCCACTTTCTTCTCTATCTTCCTTGCTGTCCCACATGGTGGTGTTACTGGTAATAGCTGAATTTTTTTTGTCCTCGTTATTAAATCTAAATGAATAGGCGAAACTTTCAATGATAATAAACAGCCGAGGTTTTTATTTCAAAGCCTCCTTTGCCTCTTTATTAGCCAATAGACGTCTACTACTGGATGAGGCTTCCTACAATAGTGCGGGGATTTGGGTCATCTCCCATCACTCTGATTGGATGTGGGGAGTCAGAGCTTCGTCTGATTACCAGAATGTACCTCGAGTTGGTGAGGTGGGACTCCTTACACCCCTTAGTGGATTACTCGGTCTATTACAAGGACTCTCTGGAGCTCGTAGGCGGTGTTCCGTATCACTGTTTGGTTTAGGGTGGAGTGTGAATCTTCCTGGAATTGATGATCTGATGAAGGTTGTGAGAAAGAACTGGATGCAGACAGCCCAGGATTGATTGGAGGTGAAATTTTTACAAGTTTATATCCAGCACCTTATTGTTTGATGATAACCATTCCTAGCACTTCTTTTTCTATCTTCTTCACCGTTGTAATTTTTATCCAATGCCAATAAGGGGTGTAATGGGTCCCTTGTTAATCAACGATCGTGGTGGGAGACGACCCAATCATTCCATTATTGGTTAGGTTCAGGTCTTTCGGCTGATGACGATGATGATCCCTAGATATTATACAATAATGGTAAGTAGACACGTGGTAACAAACAGACCGTACCTAGTTACATAAACATAGAAAGGTTTAAGTGGTGACTGTACGCTCTGTTTACCATATGTACCACCATAATACTGGTATACCACTTAACGAGGCGAAGAGTCGAGGATGTTCACATGGTACGTAATAACCCGGATTTTAACCTGACCCTTATTACTTCTAGTTTAGTGAAGCTAACAAAGATGCTGTCATTCTTCACTGGTGGTGGTTATTCAGGTGTTGGTGACATACTTCACAACACCACTCCAAACAGTCACCTTCATTACTGCAGCTTTTATCTGGTGATTCCACATCATGAGAAATTTTCCTTGTGGTTTGACACCTTCATCCTTTACCTTGACTCCAAGGTCATTTTAACTGGTATTTAATCAGAAATAATAACAGTAAGATGTTCACCATCAGATAATTGATGCTACTGATAATGAGGAGATATTGATAGGTGAGGAGTTTACTATCAGCTGTATACATAGTAAATGATGAATGAAAAATTATTCTGGTCTCCGTTCTGCGGTTTACTGTGAAGTGATAACTTTACTCGTTACCATTTTATTTTTCTTTTATTCTTTTTCAGGTCTTCACGTTAGTTATATTTACGGCTTCTGTCACCAGTGAGCCACCAGTTCACGGGTACAGTTACCCCGCCAGCAGTTACCTACCACCAGGTAAGATGTTTCTTTTAGTATACTAGATGGTATAAGCATGAGATGTTAATCCCAAGTTCATATTCTGGAAAAGTCCGATCATTTACTGGTGGTAGTTACCACTGCAGCTCCTACTGTAGTCAACAAACAGTAGTGTGTGTACATTACTATGTTACAGTATGAAGGGTGCTGTATGCTTGTAAAATTACTAGGGTAAGGAGACAACATCTTAAGTCTCAAGGCAAACACAATGTTGTACTGTATCATTATGTGCAAGTGTATCACTTAAAATCAAGTGAATAGTTAAAAAAAATAGACCGCCTTTTAATACCTAGTTTTAGGTGTTATCAATAAACTTTGAAATAAAATATATATTAATAGAATAAACAATATAATAAAATAAATCTACTCCAAGTAATCTAAGCTTGAGTTAGTCTTTGTATATTCTGTATCAGAGATTATTAGAAGTGAATATAATTAAGCTGAGAGAAGATAAGCAAAGAGGATATATATAATATAGAATATATCATATATATAGATCCTTTTCTATATTATTTCTATCGCTATTTCTTCTATATTATAGGTTATTTATGTATATAGAGGTTCTGAGAAAATTTATGGAGTAAATCACACATACTGTTAAAAGATATGTAGAATAAGATATAGAAGTAGTAATGTCATCATGAGCTGATAGATGTCCACAGCTGGAAGCCAGCCTTTCAATCGGAAGGTGCCGGGTTCGAATCCGGTCTGCACCAATGGATTTTTCAATTTAGCAGTTAGTATAACACCAACTAATACCACGTGCTCTGACGGTGATGAACATCGTGAGGAAATCTATGTGATGAACATTCATCGGACTGATATGTGGAATGGAGAAGGCAATGCCAACACCACTACATTATAACTAACAAAATCGTCGTGTTCACTTCATGAAGATCACGAACCTCAGTCATGAGGATATACTACTTAATAGATTCAGTCTGTAGACGTCCACAGCTGGACATAAGCTACCCAATAGTGGGACGATTTTGGAAGCCTTCCACCACACAGGTACAATTTGGTAAAGAGCCGTAACTTTGTTGATTATCTGGCTGCATGTAAAGTTGGCTTAGGCTTCTAGTTATTATGTGGGATCTGTTACACACCAAATGAATATCTGCATACCAAATAATGAATAGTCTGTTATAATGATATGTAGATGGGATTAGTAAAGGAAATATTGAAAGTCTAATTTTCTTGCTCCAAAATCATGAGCCCTAGGCAAGTGCCTAGGTTGCCTAGGCCTTAGTACGCTTTTACCTACACAGCTCCAGTGGCGCAATTGGTTAGCGCACGGTACTTATACGACAGTGTCCGAGCAATGCCGGGGTTGTGAGTTCGAGCCTCACCTGGAGCACAAAATTTTGATAAATAACTCCAAACTATCATCATTTTATATATAATTTATAGTTATAGTACCTAACATCTCCTTTAAAGATTATCTGGTGGAAAATACCTGCCCGTATCCTACTTTTGTATAACATTTTCTTTTGTCAAAGGGGAAATCTTTAAAATATCCTGCTTTTGAGGGGAAGTCAGGGTTATGTGGGATTTGTATCCACTAAAACCCACTCGGTGGTCATCCTCAGTGCATTGCGGAAGACCCCGAGATCTTCTATTGAACTCACCGGTGCCGAAGTACTGCTGAGAGCTTTTTCCCTCTACGTATGCTTCGACAATTTAAGACCAGTTCGTACTTGTCCGCCCCGGGCTCACTCAATATACAGTGAGGGTCCCCACCCTCAAAACCCTTTCATTCCCCTTCAACTACAGGCAGGGTTTACCTTAGTCCTGTTCTTGATAACCCGAGACTTTAGACTAAGCCTTTTGCAATCCAAATTTTATTATAGGTTAAAGAATTAAAAAGTAAATGAAGGAAAACTTTATTCATCATTCATACAAAAGACTCTAATGTACCGATGTTATTGTTCTAGTATATTCCACGCCCAGTAATGGTTATTTACCGCCAAGTTCCCACGGCGCGGTCTCCGGTCCGGACTACGACAGCCACCATCACGACCAAGAAGTAGTAAGTACAGCTACTAATTTATTTCTAGACTAATATATTAATATTGATTAAATTATTATTGATAATATGAGACAATAGCTTATTACTTAGTACTATTTGTGCATCCATGACATGGAGTTTGTTGTTTTTATTATTTATTTGTTTATTAAAAATAAATTATTTAAAAAAATTTAAATTTCAATGTTCACTAATATTAAATACTATAAAGATTATAAATAAATAAAAAAACTTTTAATTGATCATAGAGAATAAATTCGTTGTCTTCATTCACGAGTATAGTACTAATACCTATTATTAACAACTAGTATATTAATACTGTTAAGAAACAGATACTAGAAGTACGAAATAGCAAGTACTAAATGGGTATGACAAAGATTTTAAAATAAAAGTATATTATTTATTAATATCACTTATAGTTCTTAAGTTATTTACTAATCAATGATCTAGATAATTAATAGATCTATAATTTTTTTTAAAGTGTAACAGATTGTTAACAAAAATTAATTAAGATAAATTTAAAAAATATGTGCAAAACACAACTAGAAGAGATTAACAATTAAGATATTATTACTAAATATTAACATGTTAAAATTAGCAGGCATAAGTTATACACTTTTTACACCTCTTTTTTTTTGGTACCTGTTTTCTTCGGAAAATTGTATACTAGGTAAGAGGTCAACGGCTTCAACCTATATATGTAGTCGTCTTCAGAATAAAATATATCACCGTAATCACCAAACACGATGCTGCGCGGTCTGAGGTCAAAATCGTCTAATTTACTAGCGGTCCCGTTGGCGCAGTGGATCTCGTGGATACCGTGGTCTGCGACTGCGTAAGCTCTATCCTCATCCACGATGAAGTTATTAGCAACATTTATATCTTTGTTCTTAACAATTTCGTTTCCTCCAACGGCGCAGTAGAGGCCGCACATTGTCATCAAGTGTACGTTATTGTTACTGTCTATGTCGAAATCGATCACTGTTTGCGCGTTACCAAATTTGGTGACGCTGCGACCTTGGTTGACCTTGTATATCATGTGATTGTTCGCGTCTATGATGTACATCTGGTTGTCTCTTATGACAATTTTGAAGATGTTTACATTGTACAGTCCTATGTTGCTCGCTGTGTTGGTGATGGGATCATATTTATAAAGTCCGTCATCGGAACCGAAATAAATATCACCGGTGTCAGAATCGACGGCGGTAGCTTTATTCCTTGCTATCCCATCGATCTTTTTAGTTTCTTTCGTTATCACATTGATGTACGCCCGCCCTGAATTCTGCAGAATGTCGTCCATGTACATGAAGAATAGGTTCCTCGTCGCCGAATCGTAAGCTAGTTCCCTCGGATCTTGGTATTCGTTCGTCAGTAGTTCCTTCTTGTATATCCTCGGTCCTATCTTCTGTATTGGTCCATCGGTAAGTAATATGATCAATTTCGCATTTATATTTATTAAAACTTGCAGTACTGCGTATATTATCAGTGAACTTTTCATATTTGTCGGGCGTGTCACATTTTCCGCTTTAACATAACAACTGGTCAACTCCGAGATCCGTTATCTCTATACCGTCGTTGCAACTCTTCGCTTGCGTTTGTTTTGTTAAAATTATCAGGAATTTAGACCTTATAATAATTAACATAATATTATTATTTTTTTTTCTAATTTATCGTTTTAATGCGGTAAATTGGTCAAGTTCATTTGACGATAATTTTATAGAGGTTAAGACTACCAATATTTAATTGAACATTATAATTATTGTCGATTGTAAATCGGGAGATATTCATTGCTTATTGATACTGTATACTTTGGTGATTATTGTGTCTATTACCAATATAATCTTAATTAGATTCATCTACTTTAAAATCTTTCCACTCTACATACTCGCATTGGCCAGCGTGGTAGGAAATTGCCAAAATACTCCCTATTATTGGGAGAGGCTCATATACAGCAGTGGACGTTTATTAGCTGATGATGATAATTCTAAAATCTATACTGATTTCCAGAAAAGAAAGTAGGCTACTAGAAGTTAAACTCATCCATTTTCGTATCAATATTAACTCAAAATTTTCAAAAAAAATTTTATACTGCTCACTGTCATTGCTAGATTTTGCTAAAGAAAGCATATAGACCCAGACCGATACTATGTGGAGGTAAGTTCTCCATTGGGAACTTCTGATCACTGTCTGGTGAAGTCTGTGTCGTCTTATTCCCCTCCCGATCCG
>DWLS01005954.1:0-12059 GCA_018246255.1 Pachliopta kotzebuea | reverse complement strand
GGACTCATTTGGGCCGTCTCCTACCGCTCTGGCCCAATAGACTCGGTCCTGATACACGAGTTTTTTTTTAAACTTATGGATAATATCTTTTTCTCAGCCGTATTTCCTCATGACTGAGGGTCCTAGTCATAATGAACCACACGACTTTCTTATCAGTTATTATGTAGTGGTGTTGGCATTGGCTTCTCCATTCCACATAGCAGTCCGATGTATGGTCATCACATAGATATGTAGGTTTCCTCATGTTCTCCTTCACCATCAGAGCTGATGGTATAGATGTTATATTTACTGTACGTAAATTAAAGAATTCATTGCTGTAAGCCGGATTCGAACCCGGTACCGAATTAATTTCTCGAATCAAGACGAGCGCAATGTGGTGCTATGTCAATCTTACTACCGCCACTTACAAGTACCCGTATCACTTACCATCAGGTGAATGCAATATATTCATATATATATATATGTAGTATATAGTATATATATAGGCCTGGCATCAAACCACTAGGCTCTAAGTTAATATATCAAAAATATTTTTCTGTCACAGTCAATTTCACTTGTCACACTTGTGTAGTTCGCTCTATATATATATATACATATAGATATGTATATATAAACTCTTTAGTACAGTGAAAGTATTTTTTATTGCGACTTATATAGATTTAAAGTAACGCAACACATCTTCAATTGCTCTCACTTCCATACATTTTATGAACAACTTGTTACATGAAATACTTAACAAAACTTATCAGTGTTAATTTTTTTTTTTATTTTCCTCCCTTAATTTGGGCCAAGGCTCGTTAACATGTTTTTATTATAATTTTTCATTTTTCATTCATACTGTTCCTTTTCGTCCATTCATCATTCTTTCTTCCATTCGTCAACCTAAATAAGGAAGACCATACTTCTTTATTGTTTCCATTACTATTAAAAAAAATCTAAGCTCTGCGCTGGTGAGTTCCTTAGGAGGTCCCAAAGGATTACCCAATGGATTGAGAATGACCAATGAACGATTTTAATCACTCATACAGGGATGTAAAAGATCCCATACAATACCTCACGGGACTTTAATTTTTGTTGCGAATGAAAATTGCGGGTAAGAGGGATTCGCTGTCTAGTTTCCAAGCCTAGTAGCCAAGTCTAGTAGCCAAGGTTTCGCTCCTACCTACCACCAATCAAATAAGTCTTTGATATTTCTATATTAAGGGGGTATCAAAGGTCCCATACAACACCACACGAGACCTTAATTTTCTTGCGATTGAAAAATGGGTTTATGCATCGCGCCCCAAAGTTTCCATGTGGCTATGGACTCATTGGCTAGATGCCGGAATACCCACTAAAAAACCATCTAGGAGCCCTCTCATTCCCAATTGGTAGGAACCATGGGATTGCTGCTACCTACCACCAATCAAAAAAATCTTTTCTATTTCAATATAAAGGGAGCGTCAAAGGTCCCACACACCAACTCACGGAACTCAAGCCATCCCCACCAACTCAAGGTGCTGCAAACGGTGCTCCGGCTCCTCACCAACCTGCATTGAAAGAAAAAAAGAAAGAAACTTTATTCAACACACACACAAATTATTAGAAACAAAATGATAATACAGAATATTGCGATATGATGTTGAACAGGACTCCACTCAGAATCTGCTGAAGCAAACTTAATGCTTTTGCAAAGGTCGTGGGTGATGGTGTAGAGGGCACCATCACCCGGTATCAATTGGCCCTCGAGATATAAAGCATGCAAAAACATGCAAAACAGAAGCAGGAGGAAGGTTCCGAGCAGAGTCTGCATTTGCAGACAGGCGCCGGTAGAGTTGCGGAGAGGAAAAAAAGAAAAGTTTATAGTTACCAGTGAAATTACTGGGGTAACGGTACTTAAGTCTCAAGGCGAGCGCGATGTGGTGCTGTGTATATCATCTTAATCAGCGCTAAGTTATAAGGCGGTTAATGTCGATAAAAAAGTAAGTAAGATATAATTTGAAACCTATATTTGTAGTATAGGTCGTAGTCCCCGGGCATTCAGGTCCGGACCGGGTGGCAGTTAACCAGAACAAATCCCCGGGGGCCTATTACCCCAGGGCCGATAGACGAGCGCCTCTGTAAACACTACAGCCTCCGTACCTGATCCCGAATTCACATATAAAGTTATGGAATTAGTCATAAAATGAATTCGTGACTCAAATATCTAACCTATGCACGGCGGAGCTAGACCCAGTACTAGAGTATAACAAAAGTAACGCAAGCGAATATCAACCTTAACCGTCTAATAATAAGAGCAAATTCAGTTTGTATTTTGTTGGTAGTTACGAAGTTATTCTCCCGCTGGTTCTTTGCGACGCGAGTTGACATTCGATAGAGGACGTCATGTGACGTCATTAAATCAGCAAAGCAACAAAATTTAGGGCTTAAGGAGGGTTGTGATTGGGGCTGAACGTTCAAAAATTATGGTCTCGACCGGGGACCGCGGGCGGAATATAAATTATTATTTACATATGATTGTTTAGTTTCGTTACGCGATATGAGTTACGTTAGGGAGGAAACGTAATAGTGGCAAAAATTACTGTATTATTTACTGGTGGTAGGTTTCTACCTTAGACCGACTAAGTTGGCACCACCGTAGCTCCTATTCCTACCAACAAATAGTTATAGTTTGAAGGGTGATGTATGCTTGTGAAATTATTGGTTTATCGCTACACTATCTCAAGGCTTTCAGAGCAATGTGGTGTCCATATACAATCTTAACAAGGAATGTTATGATCGGTAGTTGTATCACTTACCATCAGCTCTCCCTCATCGAATAAAAAAAAAATCTTATTTATAATCTTATTTGTATGAGTTAACAATTGACCAAGATTTCATGTTAACTGGAAACCAGAGATGATGAGAAGATAGAAAAGAAAGGTGCTCGTCTTAACTGTTCTATAAAATAGCAATCAAAAAAAGTAAAGAAAAACTTAAAAGTACTCACTATTAAGCAATATTTAACTAATATTATATTACTATTAAATCAGTTATTAATATACTCAGTTGTGATAGCCTAGTAGTAGAACGGGGTTCGGATCCTGCACCAATGAATTCTTCAATTTATATGCAGTTAGTATAACACCAAGTATGATGTGCTCTGACGGTGAAGGAGAACATGAGGAAACCTACATATCTATGTGATGAACATTCATCGGACTGCTATGTGGAATGGAGAAGGCAATGTCAACACTACTACATTATAACTGACAAGGAAGTCGTGTGGTTCATCATGATGACCTCGACCCTCAGTCATGAGAGAATATGACTTATAAGAAGATATTATCTACGTATTAGAAATTCACTTAAGAAATCAAGTGTATCCAGACTGAGTCTATTGGGCCAGCGTGATGGGAGATGTCCCAAATGACTCCACTATTAAGAGAGGCTCATATCCAACAGAGGACGTTTGTCAGCTTGAGGAGCATTCAGAAGAAGGTATACTTCGGCTGAAATTAGTACTTGATCCCGGATCGGAAAGCAAAAGCACAAGATGGGATAAATTCATCTCCAAGTTTAGTTTAGAACGAGGATAAATCACGTTTGCAAATGAAGGAAACTTTTAATAGTTTAACACGCCTCTTTTACGTGGGCGTGGTTAAAATAAATGGATGAACAAAACAAAAGCGGGCACCCCCTGATAGACACATTTTTGTTCAAAAAGGAAGCATTGCTAATTTGATTATCGGTTCAAAAGCCCGTCATACGCAAAGCTCCTTTGATCGGGCAAAAATACAGATATGTGCTCCGCTCCACCTGCCCCAGTCCCAAACACCACGAGCGGAGCGGGACCGCGGCAGAACATATTTTTTTCTTTAATAAAATATTTCATTCTTCACCACAAACCAAACGAATTTCCTAAAAACCCAGTTTGGAGTATACATTTTGCAATGTCTGTGAATAGCTGGTGCCTGTGTTAGGTAACAACCCCGCGTTAACTAATAACTCCGAATATGAACAGCATCATCATCACAGACCACAAGAGACTACGATGAGACGAGCAAGGCTTTGAGTTTTGGTTGAGATGGTGAGCAACACCACATTTCGCTCATCGCTTTTGAGATATTAGATATTTTTTTAATGTCTTTATTCCCTCTTGGTGTTTTGGGTAAGGGTCTTTTACTTTCTAGTTTGTTAGTTTCTTATCTTTATCTTCTTTCATTCTACATACTTCAATCATCATTTCTCTTGCTATATATATTTTCTCTTCTTTTAGGTATCGCCTCTCAGTCCAAATTTCGCCGCATTTCTACAATTTTATTATTCAGTGTTTTCTCTTTTTTATTTTCGAATCTGTTTATCTGATACGATATATTAGATATTAAGTGTCGTTACCCCAGTAATTTCACATGCATATAGCATCCTTTAACACACACAGTAATGTATGTACATTGCTATTTAGCGGTAGAAATTGGAGCTGCGGTAGTACTTACCTAGATGGTCTCCGGCGAGAGATTTACCACCAGTTTACTGCCTACGGCTGATAATGAAATTGCAATTACGAAAAATTTCTTTGTCTTCATTGATCACAGACGGCGTTATCTTCAACATCAACAGTCTGTGGCAATTCAGGACATATGCCTCTTCCAACATTACTTAGCCCAATCTGTTCTTGCACTTATGTTAAACATATTGTTAATAGAAAAAGAAAATAGTGTACAGCCCGCTGTTCCTTGGGCTCATTCTTCTCAGGTCTTCCTTTGCTTTGCAAATGGGTAGTAAATTTTTGACGATCATTAAGTGAAAATTGTCATGCAGCGGAAGGTGATGTATTTCGGCCATCAATGAAGGGGATATGTTTGCGATTTTCCAAACCTGGTTCTCGAAGGCAAAATTCCTGGAAAACGAGCATCCGGAAGACAAAGTGGTTTGACGACATAAGAGAGTGGACAGGTTTTGTGTTCTTCATTAAAAAGAATGGCTATAGTTTTCAATCAAGTCAATGATGATGAATAAGTGAACTATTGTTTATACGTTGAATAAAAATTTTAGTTTTTACTACTGTATGCTTTCGCCCGTCGCTTGGGCCGCATTGGGCCGGCGCCCGCGGCGCTGCGCTCCCGCTAAGCTAATGAGATGTCAGCACAATCATTTGCGCTTTAACCTTACACGAATGAGATTTTTGGTCTTTCATTTTGCTCGCCTTTAATTCTCGCGTTAATTGAATCCGCAGCCCGCAGCACACGCGCTAATACAGGCGCGGTACATACATCGCACGTACTGAAATACCTATTAATTAAGATTGATTTTTTTGGAATTATCGAGTAGTTTAATAAGTAATATATATATATGCCATGGCCGGACTGTAATAAGTATGTGGATTGGAGAAGGCAATGGTTTATATTCACGCGATTTGATACATGTCTTAAAGCACGTGATTTTACTTGTTATACTAACTGCATATAAATTGAACAATTCATTTGTGCAGACTGGATTCTAACCTGATACATTCGGAGTGGAAGGTCGGTATTCAAACCACTACGCTATCACGACTAAATGGAAAGGGCGTAAGGAGACCCCTTTTTGTTGACGGGGAAATCTTAAGCTACCTTGCTTTCTAGGAAGAAGACAAAGTTATATTGATCACTAAAACCTCAGTGATCGTCCTCAGCGTTTGGAGAGTTCACGGGAGTATAAGAAGACTCAAGCCAACCTCATCTGCTTGCGATACACTCTGCTAATCAACGAGGCCTTAGCTACCCACTAACCCTCATTGGTCCAGCGTGATATTACCCAAATTCCCCCCACTATTGCGAAGGCTTATATCCAGCTCTGAGCATCTATTCGCTCATTAAGAAACATGTTTTTAGAATACTACACGAGATTTACTAAATATACTAATCTTTAAGGGAAGAGAATTATTTGATAGTTGACGTACTGATTTATTTTGTCCACTTTGCACCTATTGTTTAAGGGAAAGTTTATTTAATATCGTTCCATAAGAATTTCTAAGTACATTGCTTTCTCTTACAGATGATATGAACTGGCCGGCTCTTTACCAACCAGCATTGGGCCAGAGTGATGGCCCAAATCCCCACACTATTGGTGGAGGCCTTTGTCCAGCAATGGAAGTCTATCGGTTGGATGACAGGTATTATTAAGTAATTGCTATAGTAAGAGGACACAAAGTACCTTCAAACTTGAGACATAACGTATTGTTTCGTTACCCCAGTAATATTTTTAGCATACAGCACCCTTCAATATACACAGGTTGGCATATTACTATTTAGCAGTAGAAATAAGAGCTGCGGTGATACCTACCTAGACGGTCTTTATCATTGATAATATGTTTGTTACCGTCACAATGTATATAGTATTTAATATACTAATTTTAAATATATTTATGTATATGTAGGTAAGTAATTAACAAACGAATTCGCAGTTAAGAGATCAAAACGCTTTGCTTCAGATCTTCAAAGAGCCAAATCCAAACAAACACAAAGACACACACAACACGATTTCCCATAATAACTGGCTAATTGAATATAAAAAGAGAAACGGAACAAGAATCTTTTTATTACAAAGGTTATAAAGTCTCAGCCATCGCCGCAGGTTACCCGGGTAATTATTGTTCCACTTTGTGTGTTCGAGTTTTCCTTTTGTCCGCGGCCCCCCCATTACTGGTAATGTCTTAAACATAAATTCTAATCGTCATCCGTTTGATACGGACGGGATACCTTCGGATGTATACGGTACCGTATTTAATTATATCATTTTTCTTCCATTTAAAGTAGTTACTTCAAAAGGAGAGCAAGTAGTGCCTCTCCTTTTGTGCCCGCGCCCTCTTTGTCCCGCGGCCTCTGTTCCCAACCCAACATATATATGTATATTGGCCGTATAACAATTATTCAATTTTAATTATATATACTAGTTGTTTCCCGTTGTATTTGCATCTAAAAAAATTTATAATATTAATATATTCTTATTTATTTTTAAACAATTTGCAATCAGTCAATAACTTTAAGCAAATGTGAGGAAGGTTGTACATTCAGGAGAGATTTCCTCAGTAGGAAACGTCTTTTTTTTAAGCAAAAACCTTAGTGGTCTTATTTTAAAATATTATAGCAGCCCTTTTCAGTCTTCTCTTGTGACCGCATTTAGATACTAGAGAATTGGCATGGTTCGCAATTCTTCTTTTATAGTGCTCTGAGATTAATTTAATTTCCTACTGTACGGTGTTAACTTTCAGAACAACATGTACTTCTGAGTTTTTTATGAATCACGGGGCATTCGAGATATTCTTTAGTATACGGTTTTGCACTTTCTGTATGATATTTAGATTTGTGGCACTTGCAGTACCCCAAATTTGTATCCCATAAGTCTAAATTGGTTTGAGCACAGCGTTATACAGAAGAAGCTTATTGTCTAAGCTCAGGACAGATTTTCTACTCATAAGCTACTGGAGATTTCGGTATTGAATATTTAGCTGATCCCTTTTGGCTAATATATGGGATTTACATTTGAGTTTTGTTTCTAATCTGATGCCTAAGTATTTGACGAAATCGCTAAATTCTTAACTACTACAACCATACATATAAACCTGCTAAATCTTCTAAACACCCTGCTTCTAGGGGAAGTCAGGGTTACGTGGGATCCATCAATTATGATCAAAGGCAGCAATCCTTTCATGACCTGATGAAAGGATTGCTGCCTTTGATCATAATTAGTCTTCCTTCCTTAGTAGTTTTATACACGAGCAGGACGTTAACTTGATGATATAAGCCTTGCTCATACCATGGCTCTAGTTAAGATATATACTTCACATTACGCTCGACATCTTAACACATATGTTTAGTCTCGTTACCCCAGTAATTTCACTAATACACTCTTCAAACTACAAAACAGAAATGTTTGCTCATACGTACTGCGGTACTATTACTTAGTAGTGTAATGTTGCTTTTTCACTGTATTTGAAATAGGTGTTTATATTTTATGATTACTACACAATAGTAAAGTAGTAAAAAAATAGAGTAATGGTAAAATATTTAATTCATAGATAACTGGTATTAGTAGTTTCAGTATTTAGAAATGTACTGATATTATATGTTGTGCTTTTGCGGTTAGTACATTAGCTTGACCTGGTCCTGGTTCTGAGGGGAAGCCAGGGTTATATGGGATTTAAACCCACTAAAACCCACTTGGTGGTCATCCTCAGTGCATGCCCAAGGCTCCAGGATCTCAGAAGTCACCGGTGCCTCCCTGCACTGCTGATACTCCAGCAGCCACAGTATGCTGAGACAAAATACTAGACCACTTCGTACTTGTCGTCCTCCCCATACTCACTCAATAGATAGTGAAGCCCATAAATTGACTATCTAGTAATTTATTAAGCCTATTACTTTCGTAGGCTGAAGCGGTGAATTGATTGTTATAAAATCATCATCCCCCAAAAGGGGTGATTTAGGCCGTCTCTTACCACGATGACTTAACGAGGGTTGATGAGGAGTCAGAGCGTTGTTTGTTGATTAGCAGCTTGCTTAGATAAGGTTCTTTTTATTCCTCTTTCGTGTTTTGGGTAAGGGTCTTTTCATTTCTTTTATTTTATATACTCTTTCCTATCCTTTTTCTATTTTCCTAACTGTAATCTTTCGTTCTTCATTTATCTATCTCTCATCTTGTTTCTATATATCTTTTCTCTTTATTATTTTGTTTTGGGATTTTTCCACCAGCAGACATATCAATCCCATCGTACCCTTTATATCGCTCACTTATTTCTAAGTAACATTAAAATAATAATTACTTAAATGTTTATATCCTCCACATTTGCCAATGATATCAGGTCTTTAGCGAATATGGATGTAGAATCTAAGGCAGATTGGATCACTCCAACATCTTTGATATTAATATTATACATAAATGGAATTCTTTTTGATTTGTTCCGGTCACATTCCATCAATCTTTTCTCTTCTTTCAGTCATCGCCTCTCAAGCAGGTGAGATTAGTTTGGGACTAATTTTGTATATTAAAATAGTTTAATAAATGAAATTTAATGAACACGGTCAACCCATCAAAAGATCGATACATCTATCGTCCATTTTTAAATCCGCCGGACGGAACCCGCCGGCCGGTTTATTACTGAAACATTTTAAAACGGTTTTATCGTAATCTAGTGCAGCGTCCGCTATGAAAACCGCTCCCGATAGCGCTCCTCGATAGAGAAAGCTTGACAGCTTAAAATATAACTGACGGAAAGCTCTTTTTGTTTATCCCACCTCTAAAACCTCGACGGGCGGGACACGCTTTTCCGAGATTAACAATGACAATTCACGCCAGTTTGCAGCTGACGGGCCGCACGTCACACCGTCGGCCAACCCTTTTTTTATTACCGTACTTTTACCAAATTATATATATGGGGTTGGGGGATGATTAATTCTTAAATTCTTTCTTCTTTTTTCAAAATTTATCGCTCTTACCAAGCAGTCCTACAAAAAAGAGAATAAAAGAGATTGTCGTATGACGCGACGGCGTCGCACTCTCGCATGTCGCACTCAAGAAAGGCGTATTTTTATAATAATTTTAATTAAACGAGCAGTTAAGTATATTAAAATGTGTTTAAGAAATAACCATCCCCCAACCCCACATATATATAGTATTATTACTAGTAATTACCCGTCGATTTCGCAACTAAAAAAATTATATAAAATTAATCGAATCAAAACAGCACAAGATCAAGTTATATTTGTTAAGTAATGCATAAGGAATTAGAACTTCGTTATAAGAACGTAATGTTTTGATAAATCTACTAAGATTTTAAGACATTATCTGTAACCGTAAAAACAAATGTATATAACACTTTACAATAGAACTATATCCAGCTGTGAACGTCCATCGATTAAAATGATGATGATGACGATTAAATTAATTAATTCAAAACTTTGTTACTATAGCTACATATATATACATATATCAGTCATTAAGTTGGCATAACGACATCCCATTATACACGGACGCACGCCAAGAAAGAGATAATATTAGTAGGATTGCAGCCATAATTAAATACCCTATAAAAGCATTATAAGACATATTTAAACTTTTCTTAGCAGTTAAAAACGTGTGAATTTATTTCCTATATATATACCTAGTATTTTTTTTTTATTGGTTAAGGGTCAATGCTTGATCACGATCCCACCTGGTGTTAAGTGGTGATATGGTCTATGATGGTAAAGCGCATTAACTTAGCAAATGCCTATTCACTCTTTTCTTAAAGACGTCCACATCGTAATTGTACGGGAACACTGACGCCGGCAAGTTGTTCCATTCCTTAGCTGTCCTTATTAAAAACGAGGAGTCAAACCTCTTTGTGCGTATACTGGGAATGTCCACAACATTAATCTAGTATTAAATATCACATAGTATTTTATGTATTGATAAAAATCAAAACATTTCATGTCCTGTCAGAACTGGTAAGACAGGATGAGTATTAAATGATGTAAATAAATAGTTAAAAAAGCTATGAATATTAATATCAGTGAAAAGCAGAAACAAAAGAAAACTACCATTTTCCACCACCAGACAACAAAGCACACAGAAACACTCCATCTTCATGTAGTCATCTTCAGAAGGTTCAGCTCCTCATTGCTTCTAAGAACAGCTAAAGTATGGAACAACCGGCGTCAATATTCCCGTACTAGTACAACGTAGTCTTCAAATCAAGAGGAAATAGGAATATACTAGGTTAATGTTTACTACCATATACCACATCACCACTTAACATCAGTTGGGATCATGGTCAAGCATTACCACCTTTGGGTTTTGATGAGTTAGGTATACCGGATTGATATAACCATCTTGATAATGAGCCTATATTAAGTATTCTAATAAGTTATATATAAAGTAAACTCTGTCTCCTCAACTACTAGAAATGGACCAGCGTGGAAGACGGCTCAAATCCTCCCACTATTAAGAGAGAGCTTTGTCCAACAGTGGACATCAATCGGCTGGACCATAGGTATATTAAGTATTACGAAAAATACCTAACCTACTTAACTTATTAAAATACTTGATATAAGCTGATATATTAAGTAATCTAGTAAGTTGTATATAAAGTAGACTCTGGCTCTTCACTACTAGCATTGGGCTTCGTGGAAGACGGCCCAAATCCTCCCACTATTAAGGGAGAGCTTTGTCCAACAGTGGACATCAATCGGCTGGATGACAGGTATATTAAGTATTATGAAAAACCAAATTTTTTCAACAATTTGATGGTAAGTGATATTATTGCCCATAACACAGCGCTGGTTAAGATGATATATACAAAACCCCATATTATACTCATCGTTTTGAGATATAAGGTAGTCTCGTTACCGCAGTAATTTCACTAGCATACAGCACCTTTCAAACTGGAACACAGTAATGTTGGCATAGTACCATTTGCTGCAATAAGAGATGCGATGGTAAGTGATACACTTACCCATAACACAAGAGATTGAAATGGTATGCACAGCTTCTCATTATAATCATCATTTTGAGATATAAGGTAGTCTCGTTACCGCAGTAATTTCACTAGCATAGCACCCTTCAATAAACACAATACTGTTTGGTGATAAATATAGGAGCTGCTGTGTTAAGACGTTCTCCGGTAACAGATACCTACCACCAGTAATATAGTTAGTATATACTTAATTATAATAATAATTAACTCGTGTCTGTGTGAACTACAGTCAGTAAGTACCACAAAAAATTCTATAGGTTCAATAGCAAAGATCGATGACGTATACAATGCGTAGTTAATACTAATACTTATACATGCGTACACACATAACTAGCAATGTAACGCGTAAGTTTACAAACAATCGTTTTGGATGAATTTTTTTTTTTTTTAAATCCGTTCCCAGAATTTGACGTGGCCCATTTTTAATTGCTCCATTGATGAGAACGGTCTGGGGGAGGTTTTAATTTTTTTTTTTGTAAAAATAAATAAAAGCCAAAATCTGTTTGCATTGATGAGGCGTAGTTGCGACGCCGATGACAGAACTGACTGAATACATAAATATTTTTTTATCTACCCTCCCCTCCCCCTGTCTGGTATACACATCTGC
>DWLS01005953.1:0-12139 GCA_018246255.1 Pachliopta kotzebuea | reverse complement strand
TGGTGATGTGTTCACCGAAGTAGAGCCTGCGGTCGAGTGTGACCCCGAGGTATTTGACCGAGTCCTTCCAGGGGACGAGCCGGTCGAAGAGTGGGATTTGTCCCGGAGATTTGCGTTTACGGCGTTCGGGGGTTCTAATAGAGGTTTATATCCTGCAGTTAGATCTTTTGGCGAGTTAAACAAATAGGATAAAAGAAAACTTCTTAGAAAATAATAAAGTCAGTTTTTTTTTATTATATCGATCGAATGGTTTCGGAGCTCTTTGTAGGAACATTGATGTTGAAATAGTTTCTCCGCTAGTTCTTCGTTAACTTTATTATATTTGACTTGTCGCCACATACGTCTCCGGTCGGTCGTGATCTCATCATTATCACTAGGTTAAAGGTTACCTATCAAATTATTTATAAAAGTCCTCATAAAAGCTTTTCCTTATCGTATAGATATTGAAAGAAGTGGTTACTTGTGATATTTTTTGTCTACCTCACATAGTATTTTGTGGCCGTGATGCAGATGCCGAAACAGAATAGTGTCTGTTGCCTTTCGCGGCAGTGCTAATCTTAAACGATTCCAACTATACTATGAGTCGAAACCATGTCCACTTTAAGGTTCTAGGTTAGTCTGCGCTCGAAATTCTTATGATCTCTGAGGTATGGATTTGAGGGATCCGTAACCTAGGTAAGGATAGAGGCGTGCAGTAAATTGTTACGTTGCTTCCTTATTAATTATCTTTACATCTTATCAAAATACAGAGGAAAGAACGCCTTTGAGAAAGAACTGCATAACGCACATAAAATTTTTATATGATCTAACATATGTTATTCATTTAGTAGTGCTGGTATTTTTAAACACATTACGTACAATCGATCTAGTTTGAAATACTAATTTTGTTATTTATTCTTATCATCCGTAATTACAGAAATTAAAAAAAAATCAGTATAATTATCTATAACCAATATGTCCAGCACTTCTGATAATATGGGATCGAGTACCATTGATGTAAAAAAACCAGTAAAAGAAGTAAATGTAATTCAGGACGAAGGTTTCTTCGTCCATGACACTGGTGACACATACAATGGTTTTTTTGAGATAAAGAAGAAAGAAAGAAGTATAAAAATGTATGGTAATATTTTATGTTAATTGAATCTGGAGATTAATCTATTGTGTGAATGAATTTTACTTTCAAAATTAAATGTATGGGCAGACATACTTCGATGATCTAAGAAAGAAATTGTTGTCTAAAGCTCTAAAGAATTCTATTACTCACTTAGATAGTATTACACACAAATCATGTGCCCTTTTTTATTTATATATTGGGAAAAAAAAAATAAGTGTAGATAATTATAATTTAATTTCAATTATTTAAATATGCAGCTCTTGTAAATCACCTAAAAAAATTTGTAAAGTCGCGGTCTTTGATCTCATAGTTTCCTTACTTTTTATTTACAGCCAGTTCGGTATCCAAAGCTAATGTTTTTAAACCTGAAACCCAACAGAGCATCACGGAATGTTTTTGTCTTTTATAAAATGGGAGTTTAATGGACCGTACCCGTATTTATTCCGGCTTGTAATACTAAGCGCTACGCTCTAAATACGTGAAGTGTAGCATTCATCTTTGTTTAGTGTATTTTTCGCTTCCGAATTTGTGTTTAAGAGTAACATGAATTAATTCATGGCATTTACTAAACGAAACTCAAAAGTGTACAAAAACTAAACATATACAAATGTTAAAATTAAATTCGCCGTATGCCATCTGCAGCATACTTTAATTGGTATGAAATAAAGCGGAGCTTATGTAGAATAATCAAAAAAATGCTTGATATTTATGCCGATATTCATTTTATACCAAATTCGTTCGATAGATTTTGAACACTTTTAATTCTTAAAACAAATTTCCCACTTCATTCTATTATTTACTATCAGAACATGTACAAAACGATAATGAACTCTTGGGCAATCTTATTTTAAAAGCAATATGGGTAAATCTGCGGTAGATGTTTTAGTATTATTCTGTATTAACTAAAAGTAGTATTTCTGCCCAGGTCCTGGAACTTATACAACGGCAGAAGGCGATGCGTACGCAGGATTATGGGAAAACGATAAGTTTGGCATTAACGATGAAATAATGATTTCCTATCACGATGGTTCCAAGTACCAAGGGTTTTTGAAGGACTGGAAATACACCGGTCGGGGTAGATATTATTATCCTGATGGTACTTTATTATCTTGTGATTTTGTTGATAATTGCCCTGTCGGGAATTTGACCCTCACTGATCCGAACGGGCATATCTGGTTAGGGAAGGCCGAGCATGGATATTGCTGGTTTCAGCCGGTGAATCATTTATACGATTTTTTACAGAAACCGAGAGAAACTTATTCAAAGCGTGCTTTTTAATGGTTTACTCTTAAATTGTGGAATTAAACAATTTGTGATTACCTTATAGAATTGTATTAATAATAAACAAAAAGGAAACAATGCATCCAATAATATCCATTACTGATTATATATTATTAAACTTAAATTATGGATTTTTTAAACGTTTAATATTGGCCTTATCTTAAAAAAACCTTAAAGTGGTCGTTAAACCGAGATCTAATAGCTCTGTGTATTATATATGTAACTTAATATTTTTATATATACATAAATGTTTGTCATCTTTTGTCGTAATGCTCAATAATAATATTTGTGCTGATTTTAATATAAATTCTGAAAGTGTTAATAACGCCATTAAAATTTATATATATATTAAAAAGATAGGAATTCTCTTAGGTGCGTACTATTGGTAAACAGTTCATTTAATTTCAAAGTGGCGATCGTGACAGGAAATGCCTAATACGCGTGTCGGAGAAAACGTTAAAAAGACGATAGGAATTGAATATGTAAGTGCTGGTCAACACGCTCCCAAAAATTATCAACATTTGAGCACAATGTACAATGTAAGTAAACACAATCACGTGCGCTGTGTAAACAAGGCGAATTAATTCTTACTGAATTGAGAAAGAGGTCGGAGTTTTAGGTGTTAAGTACACTCGGTTACCTCCGTCAGTTAAGATACGTTTATTTGACACTTTAACATTTGTACCCCACTTAATGCTTTTAATGTATGCTCGTGCTTATAATTACTTTATTGTATTTTGTTTACATTAGAGACTAAACTTGTTGAATAAAGTTAAATTTATGAGTTTTTGGCTCAATTGTTGAGTCGTGTTTTATAATACAAAAGTTTTAATAAATTATGTTAGTGCGTATATTTTCTTTATATCACTATATAATGTACTTACAACAAACCTGTTAGAAGAAATGTCGTAACATAATAAAGTATGTCTTTGCACTTAATTTGTACGTACATATGTTGTACTTTCATCTTTTTTCTGTGTCATTGTCATCATTATCTCAATCACCATAAGCTCTGAGTCTTTCTCTTGGCTGCAGTCTCTTTTAAGATAATACAAAATACGCACTTGCGCTATTTCAGTCGGAAGGTATTTGAGTGCAAAAATAACATATAAAAAAATAATAGCAGCTGTTGTTACCTAGTAGATAACGTGTTTTTGATGTATTAAATAAAATAAGACTGAAATGCAGGGTTTGTTAATTAAAAAAAAAAAATTTTACTTTACTATGTTTTGTACGGTTGCGGTGCTACTTTGCACTCCTAAAATAAAACACCTCTTACTTTAATAGGAATTAACGTCGCCTACGTAGAACGTTGACATGTAAAGAAACAATTCTTTACATGTCCGTGAGCTTAGTGTTTTGGCCTCGTCTGTACGCCCACTTGAGGTCATGGCTTCATTCAGAACTGTTGCTTTCAACAGTTGTTCTAAACATTACTTAAGCTTACTTAAAAGATCGCCGTTAGATAATGTATTTGATTTTTTCCATTATAACTATATTTAGTTAGTAGTAATTAAACTATTAATTTATGTTCGTGTAATTTAGCTGGCTTTGAATTTTAGCAAACCATGTAGTTTTTTGGATACTTGCTTAAAGTTTAGAGAATACACATACAACTAAAAAAGTAAAGAATTTCATCTTAGTTTCAGATGATTTTCTAACATTTATAATGTAATTGCTGCGTAATGATAATCGCAACTAAGTAGATAGTAAAATATTTGCAAATTGGAACCGTCCATCTGCGTGACTGGGTGATATTCATAACGTGAAACAATAAAGTTGTTTTTGTTAGTAATTGGGAACGGCATTATAAATAATGGGCCTAGCTGATAAAGCTCGCGTTTCTTTTACAGCTCCTGTGTAGTAGTGCATCTTTTTTATTACTCTCTCAAACCAATGAGTATTATTACAATGTAACAACACCATAAGCACGGAAGCTTTCATGATCCAGTACATTTACGTCATTAGAGAAAGAAAAACAGCTGCTAAAAGTTTCGAAAAAATTCTTTATAACAAAGGTGATGTTTGCGATACTACAAACGGATATCCATTCATATAAGGCTTTTTTTTTAGCGAGATTATGCATTAGATATTTTCAACAGAGGCTTTTATAGGTTAAAGATCCATAGGTGTTCATATGTGTGTGACGTTAGAATTGGGAAATCTTTCGCACACAGCGGAAGTAGCTTGCCAAACAATGTGACGTATTATTTTAATCATACATGAAGGCAGCACTTGTAAGACATACGTAATGAATGTTGAAAATTAATAAGAATTGCGGTTAAAATATCTACTTTTAAAGAAAAAGCCATAACGCACAAGTACCGACGAGAAAATGAATTTTACGGTACATAGAAAGAAAATAATTTAAAATTATAACATATTTTTTTAAATCTAGCAATATTTAGGTTAGGTACGTTAGTAAAAAATATAAGTTTATACTCTTACGCAACAAAAGATATCTACGTAATACCCTATTAGTCATGCTCTACATCATCATTAAGGATATTTTGAACACCCAAATCTATATCCAGCTCTGAAGACGAATGCGTTTTGTAACCGGAAGATGTTTGTCTGTTTGTAGAATATACCTTAGTAAAATACCTGTTTAGGTAGTCTGTTGTGTTGCAAACTACTTTATGTATACATATAATTATTAAGGTTGTAATTTAAAGTTGGTTTTTGATGCGAGTTACATTACGGTTAAGAGATCAAAAATAGATTAATACACAATATCAATAGATCATGATCTTAGTGAAAGAATTAAAGGATATTTCTGCTTTAGCCTGTGCCTTTTAAGCGATTTGCACTAATACGTGATGGTAAGAGACTGGCATACCCATACCTACTGCACCACATTCTCTTTTGACGGAAAGTTAGTTACCCCAATTATTGTACTAGCTATAGTGCCATCATGAGCAAGATTAATTTTTAGGATATAATTTGTTACATCGAATTTCTATTTTAACCTATTTTTAAACGGTTATAAAAATGTAATTAAGTGGACGAGTTATGTCCCGTTACGACACTTGAATTTCGTCAACGATGATGGCTTTATTGCTATATAAATAGTGCACTCGTAGTATACCCATAAAACGGTTGACTTCACACCAGCCGTAAATTGTACAGTTTAAGGAACCCATTTTATGTTTGAGTAAATAATCTTATACTGCACTTTAACATCAATACACCATTGATGGCTATATTGTTAAAATCGAAGTGGTTATTGGTCAGATTTGGGTCAGTACTAGCTGGTTCGACTCACAGTGAGAAATGTTCTGTTAAAATTACATGTGTACTATAAAGTAAATAGCTAAAATTTACTCCCAAATATTTGGAAATATGAATAATAGAAATGTATTATTCCGATATATATTTTGTTTATTCTTATCGAGGATTTAATTTCGCTGTAAATTCGGATTGATTCGGGAGTTTCCAATCCTACCTAACGATAACGGTAATGATCTTACTAACATCTCTTTATATCTCTGATTTCCATTAAATTTATCGACAAAATGCACTGTTGTATTGGAAATAACTTTAAACTTAAAATATTATAAAAAAGAACTATTATTATTGTGTTATATTATCACAAACGAATTTTGTAAGAATTAGAGATTAGTTTCTCATATGTATCACCACACAAATTAGGCAACCGTAGCTAATTAATTAAACTGGGGACCGGCTGATATGGTTGTAATGAACGTCTTATCGTGGTCCTGAGGAGTGCCGCGAATATACGTAATAATTCCACTTCCTAGCGCGGAGGTACGCCAGAAGTTAGAAGTTGTGCGGATGTCGGCGCGTGGAGACGTGGGCGCGAGCGGGCGCGCCTCAAGCGCGTTGCCCGCGCCGCCCCTTATCGCCTTATCAGCCCTTATCACTTACTCATCGCGAACTGATCGCGCAACACCATTTAATTCACACACGTGCGAATATCCCGGCTGCATGTTTTAATACGATCATGTACGGAAAGTTCGTGTTCATTGTTCTGTGCTTGTTTATTAAATTGACGTTTGCTCAAGGTAAGTGGGAAAATGCTGAAAATTTCAGTAAAATTTTACTTTACTTCCAGTATTATCAGGTGAAGTGTTTGTAACTATTGATAACGCATTAATTTTAACTCGCATACTATTTTTCAATTACTACATTGAAAATATTTCTGTTATTACAATAACGATACCGCATTTTATTTGTTTGAAGACAGTAATAAGTTTATGATTCTTATCAGACTTTAATGCATCAAAGGATACATTTATTTCACATCTGCGTGTACATCAAATTGAAATGTGTAACCGAAATAACTTTAACACGGGTGCGTAGCGCCGGAACCCACCTGTTACAAATGCTGCTTCAGAAATAGAATAAATCCCGAATTGGAATGACAGTTTGATTCTAAAAAGGAAAGAGTTTTTTAACGATGCCTGTAGGACTTACCTACGAACAGTACATTAGGACCTGAATACTTTGTAACCGACAGGGGAAAAGGCATTCTGTATTGAGTATTAATAATTTTTAGTATAATCTAATTATTTTCTTTTTCTTGTAAAGAATATAAGTACTTCACACCAAAAATGTGCTGAAAATAAAACATTAGTGGTGTGAAGATTGGAAAAAATTGTTTACTTACCTATTTAGTTCCTATGAACATTTTCGGTTACAATTTATGCCAAGTCTGATTTCTTTAAAAAAAAAAAAGAAACGTTACTGTATGTTTGTTAGATTTAGTTAATCTGTTTGGATTTAATTCTTTTTTAAAACCTAATTAGTCATTATTTTATAATAATGGTGAAATTAAGGAGAGTTAAACATGTTAATTTTAACTTAACACAGTTTCGGTAAATAGGTAAAGTACACATATTTTGTTGTTTGTTGCAAGGAGTTTGGCAAAGTTCGATATAAATAGCAATGATGTTATAGTTTTCTACAAATTTAGAGTATTGCATAGGTAAAGTGGAAAATTTGTATAGAAAACAATAATAAACATTGGCTACTTTGTAGTTAGCGCAGCGAATAAGTAGTGTTTTCTCAGCTTTTTTTAATACTAAAGGAAATAAATGTTGGTGTGAATGTTTATTTGTTACCATGGGTATTATCTGGGTTTCTCTCAAGTGATCGTACAAAAGTACATACGGTATGACGATTCAAGTGAATAATAATATTTTATCATAAATACAATTTTGAATGTTATATGTTTTTTAAATATTCCATGGAAACTGTATTCTAAGACAGGAACCCCACATCTATAAAAAGTTATAACTAAAATCTCGCTGACCCAAACGTCTCTTAAATACTATTGTTTTAGATCATTTTGACCCTCACGTTAATGCCTGATGAACTTGAAAAAGTTGTGTTTGAAAGTTTTTTATTAAATATTTATATGCATTACAATCACTATTATTATTTCACACTGTTAACTCTGTAATTTTTAGCGAACTTTGCTTTCTTTAGGTTTATAAATGTTTTATCCTAAGGCTTTTTAACAAATTACACAGACGGTAAAGGCTTATTGAAAAAGGTATACGCTAGATCCACCCGCGAAAAAAAATGTTTTCAATTCTGACCATTTTATATTTTGCATTAACGCAATCATTTGAAAGTAATATTCAACAAATATTACTGACTGAGATTTTTATCAATTTTATTATAATTGTTAATATTATTATGGTTTTCTATTATACGACTATAAATAGTTTATATTAGTTTACTATCACATTTAAACGATTTGCAGATTGACAACATTAATGTTCCCAGTTTGCTATACACGTTTAGTGTCAAATTTATACGTTTTACTAATATTAATGATCAACATATTTGTAATTTGATATTGCCAGATGTTTTAATTATTACAGTAATAAATATAATGGTATGAAACTAATACACATTGATCTATTTTGATAATGTTGACGAGTTCAATGAAATCGAGTAGTGTTTGTTAGAAAATTTACCGAAAATTTTATGGTCGGAATTTTCTAATAATAAGAGGAGTAATATAGTACGGTATCTAGTAAAGACAGGAGAGCAACAATAGTTTATTTTGATGTGAAAAAACAAAATTGGAATTCTACAGATAATTTATTAACATTGTTGTTAACTGACGTATTTTAGAGAAGTACAAAAGATAATCTTCATTTGTTCAAAAATTAAGTTGTCTTTGTGTCTCATTAATTTATCAAGAATTTAATTCTCTGGTGTAATATACAAATTTCAATTAACAAAAGAAATGTAGATTTTTTTTTAATACGTCGGATAAAATAGACCAATTAAAATAAAAAATTATCCATCCACTGTACAAACATTGTAACTTTAGTAAATAAGCTTTTGCCGTGTTATTAAACACAGATGCATCTTTTAACTGATCTCGTAATTACTGGGCGGTTCCAATCGATAACCGTCAATTTGTTCTGTAACCATTTACGGTTGCTATTCGTTCCTACATCTTTCATGTAGCGTCTCATACAATCTCTATATTTGTGTTGGAATAACATCGTTTTCGTTTAACGCTTTTTTTTAAGATTTTATTACTTAAAACTGGCAGACGGTGCACTGTATCTTAGATTTATTATATTTGTATTCACATATTTTCTCAATAGAATACAGAGTATTTAACAAAATTTTGGTTAATAATAAATAGCACGGAATTAAACAAGTAAGGGTTGATTTTTCAAAGACGACTGGATTTTTAGTCTTCTTGAGAAAACTTTAATCACATTCAACTTGTTACAATTGTTATGATTATTTTGATAATGATGGTTTTAACTAGTCGCTTCAAACCACTTCTAAATATTAACTTCTACAAAGTTTATCTAATTTTTACGGTAAAAATTTAAAAAAATAACTATAAAATAGAAGAACAATGTAGACGGAATTACACAAGTTATATATAAAAGTATAACCATTCTTAAAGTCATTACATTAAACGTCTTGTATGATTCTGCTAAGGTAATATTTGCATACAGTAATATAAACTTGGCGTATGTGTAAGTAAATTTTGCTATAATCTCGAGCGTGACCGATAATCTGATTACCGCCCAAGTAAATTGTGTCAACACGAACGATACACTTATAAAAAGCGGTGGGTGTTCCAATTCCAAGGTTATACATACCTCTACACGACTATTTGGTCATATATGGTACGCTTGATCTTGTACAATAGACATAGTTCCTTTTGTAAATGTTGCCGGACGTTTATGATCTAAGCGATAATTTTTTATGTAACCAGTTGATTAAATGTTTTTGGTTAAAACCTCTTTTTCAAACATGCTTGTTAAAGATAGGAAAAATACAAATTTTATTTTAAAACAACTAGAAAATGGTTATATAAAACTGAGCACATTTTAAAGATCAGAAACAACACCATTATAACTTGGTTTGGGTGTACTGAATCACATTTCTTAAAGTTGAATTTAAAATCAGAAATACTTGTTTCTAGTTTTCATGAAATGAGCTAATTTAAATATACTAAATAAGTGCACAGATGTGATTGTTCAGTGAATACGATAAAATATATATCAATATATACTTTAATTGATAAACATTTATCTTAAAATTGTCTAATAAAGAACACACAATTGACTGGATGAAAACTTAAAAAGTTTAAAAGTTGCTTAATTTTTGCCGACCGGTTAAGAAGAACTAATGGATCAAGCTTCGTTAAAGCGCTTCAACGCAACTATGGCTGAAGTCTTAAACATCTATTTTGCGTAATAACTGCACTTTGTACATGATACCTCACTTGCGAATAAATGTTGTAATGTTTAAGTGACATACTCTATGTAAATTTGGTAGTCATCGTAGGTTTAAAACATATTAGTTAAGGTATAAATTTTTGAGAAATCAAATAATTACTGTAAATTTTTATAAGTATAATAGTAAAATAATGTTTAGATGACAAGAAATCTAATGTACTAAGCATATGCACGTTTAAATTCAATTTGTATTTAGTAAGCATCGATCGTGTCTTTATATTGATTTCCGGTTATTTAGGTAGATGTAGATCCACCATTTTGGAATAAATGCAAATAATTAACAGTACCACGGAGCGTGTACGTTTATTTGAATAATAGTTTGGCTGTGGCACTATTTCCCTGCCCTTTTAGAATACTAATGCCGCCGTACATTATAAATACTTGCAATTAAACTTAATGCAGCAACATTAAGTACGGTGAACTATCGTTATTTAATGGCGTAAATCTATTTTGTAAGCTCTTAAGTATTTACTTGTTACAACAAATAGTCGATACTTAAAAAGAAAGTATTCAATGGCGCGTAGTAGTAAAGCAATCGATTTCTTTAACTGCTTAAGAATACTAACGTACCCATAATTTATTAATTAATTGTTACTATTGTCCAAAACAGCGCAATATTAAGTTTAGCTTAACAATTATGTAATTATATAACAAAGTCGTGAATCGGAAATTCAATTTTTAAAAATGTACTTTAATTTTAAGTTATTTGTACTACTTGCCATATTTTTATACACTCTTTTAGATTTTAAATTCTTGCATTTTAAACGTCCTTTTGAATACCAATGATGTATTGCGATGTATAAAAGGGAAGTATCGCAATCTTTTACTTAATAACTTAACTTTTTATTACGGAAGAATTATTGTAATTGGAGAATACTTCGTCAAATAACATTATGAGGAAACTAGACTACGTTAGTTAGTAAGTTCACACACAGGAAAATAGTGTTCACTTTGCATTGGAAATAGTTTACTAGCACATAAAAGTTACAAAATATTTACAATGTAACATAACAACTAAAAGTAAAGCTATCGCAATAAATATGTCATGATGGCCTGTCTTAGTGTAGTAAGCACCCACAACAATGTACGCATAGGATCCATGACCTGCTTCGAGTACTCTCACGCCTACATCTCCACTGCTAAACATTTGGAAGTCAGGTGCGACGGGCTCACAAACAGAAATCCATCATTAATTATATTCATAATGAAATAGACTATGATATTAATAAATTAACCAGGAATGTGATTATTGATATCAGTTACATGGTGTTTCTCTGCAAATTGCAGATGCAAATAACGGCGACAAAAGGATAATGTGGTGTGTCTACTTGATTTTTATTTGCAGTGCAACAACAGCTGCTGAACAAGCTAGTGTGCATTGAGCACCAGGAGTGTGGTGCGTGCCTCTCGGCAGCAGCCCACTGCCGTTGGTGCGCGGACCCTTACTACAGCAGTGCAGCTCCGCGCTGCAACAACGATGAGAGGTCTGTTATTATATCATCTTAGTATATTTGCTGGAAATTAATTATCATTTCCAAACTGTCTATTTGATAGAGAAACAAATCTTTGGTGTCCTCTAATTCATAAATCTTATAGTAAATTATTATATTTTTTTTATATCAAAGTATGTATATGTAATAAAGCAAGTTTAAAAATCTTTTATTGCTGTTGCTTGTTCTACTGACCAAAAGCGACGAAAACAGAACTAATATAATACTTATGAAATACAAGAGTTTCAATATTACAATCAGTATTCATTAAATAATATTTTTTTAATATAAAAACTGTGGCAATTAAAATAATAATAAAACACTATTTGATTTATTAGAAAGTCTAAAATTATCGTTTGCATGTTTTGGAATGAAAGATTTCTGTCGTTGTTGATACGAATTATTTATAAGTGATGTAATGTATTAGTGCATGACGTAATTCGCCCGTCCCCCTTTCATCACCGGACGACAAGGCGCACGGCGAGACTCCATCCTTATGTTGTAAA
>DWLS01005952.1:0-12140 GCA_018246255.1 Pachliopta kotzebuea | reverse complement strand
CCCACCTGAGTCACTACGCCGCAAAACTTGTACAGCTCCCTGTAATATATTAACATAAACTATATTTTGATTTAATTGTATTGATTTATATAATATAAGTAATAAAGTTATAAAAAATATTTAGGGGCAATAACAATATGATAATTTTATTAGCTGATAGATGTCCACTGCTTGATATAGGCGTCCCCAATAGTGAGGAGAAAGAGTCAGAGTCTGGTTTGTTGAGTAGCAGAGTGCATCACGAGCAGGTGAGTTTTGCTTGGAATCCCTTACTAACATAATAATATGAACATCAATTGATGGTAGGTCTTTTGAGGTCAGATGTCATTGAGGTGGTCATCCTCAGTGCATTGGGAAAGATTCCGGAATGTCATACTCAACTCGCCGGTGCTTCCCTGCGCTGGTGCTAAGCACATCCCAGGGAGAGTTATTACACTTCCCAACACCTACAGTGTGGTACGAGAAGAGACCACTTCGTACTTGTCATCAGCCCTGGACTAAATGGGCATTGAAGGTTGCCACCCGCTAAGATCCTTTTAGTCGCCCTCTACGACAGGATTACCTTAGTCCTATTCTTCATAGCTTTAGACTATAGCGCTAATTCTGCTACTTACTGCATTTTTTTAAACTCTGTTGACACTATCGCTAACTAGTAAACTTACTAAAATAACACATACAACTAAATGCCATTAAATTTCCATACTAATCCAATACCAAATTCGATTCAAACTTTAACCACACGGTTAATGTAAATGTTTAACCCCTTGAGTCTCCTGAAATAGGATTACAACTGTAATATCAACAACTATGCTAACATGCTTTTAGTTTAAACTCGATAAATGTTGTTAATATTCAATACCTAATGAATAAAAAGTGTTTTACAACATAAAGTAAATGTACTGTAGATGTGTATATAACAATATACATATCAGTTTTAATTATTTAAACATTATAATTTTGAACAGTTAACATTTTCATCTAAAGATTTTCATTGCCATAAACATTTTTTATAGACTTTTATTAAAAAAAAAATTGTTGTAGAGTTAAAAATAGCCATACAACAAAGGAATCGTTTAAACTAACTTTATCTTCTAATAAATTTAAGCTACATAAATAATCACGAATAATTTCCTATAATCTTACTGGTCACTCTTAATTACTACTGCACAGATGTTTTAAATTACTGTTATAATGAGACATGATATCTTTATGAATATTATATTATCATAATGTTTTCACTAGTAGTAAGTCTCTATAGCAGGAGACCGTCTATATATGTAGGTACCACCACAGCTCCAATTTCTACAGCTAAATACTAACGTGTAAACATTACTGTGTTCCGGTTTGAAGGGGTATGCTATTGAAATTACTGGGGTAACGAGACTTTACACATTAAGTCACAAGGCGACGACAATGTGATCCTGTATATACCATCTTAATTAGCGCGATGTTATGAGCCAGCGTATCACTTACCATCAGGTGAAAGCCTTGGTCCTATCGACTCGTTGAATAATAAAAGGTAGTCTCATAGTAGTTGTTGTTTATATATAGTGGTAACTACTAGTGATCGTGTCGTTTGCTTGGTAATTTATTTAAATAGTTGGTACTTATAATTTAACATGTTCCGGTACAGCACGGCAACGCGACGACGTCCAGCGAGACCTCCGTGGGCACCAACACCGCTACTGCGACCGCGCCCGCCGCCGGCTCCAGCAAGCCGCCACCACCGGCAGCCAAGTTCCGCCACGGCCTGCTGCAGCTGATGATACACACCATCGATCCGATGCACGACGGTGAGTTAGGTACGCACCGAGCTTCGCTTACCACTATTACACTTAACGCTTAAGTACAACTTTGACCGCAGTCGAATTACAGCAAACTGAAAAGTATTAAAAAATATTTAAAATACATCCAATCACAATCAGCCTAATATTTATATGGAGATGATTCTAATTATACATATTTTTGTTACTGATCAGACAACAAAGCATTAAATTAATATTTTAAATCTTTGTTGATATTCAATAACAGATGTCGCCGCTGCTCCGCAAGCTATTTACTTCATAATATATATTAAAAATTAATAGTGATTGTAAATAAGCAACAGCGGAATAATATTCAGCTGGTATTTTGTAAGGTTCAATGAAATGTTCATCAATCTGGAATTATGTGAACGCTGCGATTAATTTAGCTAAAGCAACGAAAGCAGTCAAAGTTCCATTGTTGTACACTTGCATTGCAGTGTCAGCCGAGCAAGATTTATTTGTAAGTCACGAATCCCCTGCTAATCCGGCCGCCTTTTGTTCCTTTTGATGTTCACGCAAAGGCGAGCTCCGCGCCGCTACGACTGGAGCCCCCTGAACTAGGTCAGACCCTCGTTTTAAAGTAACAAGCGATGCGAGAAGAGTAATTCAAGAAAATGTACATACCTGCATGTCTCGGAAGTTATACAAAACGAGAGGGATGCTTTTCTTATATTTATATTTATACAAAATCGCTTTTTATGTCATAGACGTCATCGACTGTCAAAACAAAACATTAACTAACTAACGAGTATTTATTTATAACAGATATTTGTACTAGATAATTTTTAAAGGTTACAAATTTTAACTCCAGATTTTTTCTTTTTGTTTATATAATATTTTTGAGTGTATGTATGTAAATTTTGAAAATTATGTAAATATGTATGTACGTTTATTTGTATTTAATAAATAATATTTTACTTATACAATTTTACTGTTATTGATATTTTTTTGCCCCATTTATCTATTTTCACTTTTTTGTTATCTATTTACTTTATCTAAAACTTTTTGTAAATAAAATTAATACAAACACAAAAATAAATCGGTTATTTAAATTAGCGACTTTTCATCATTTTGATTTTCTTGTTTACTCGGTAAACAGAATATTTAAATAAACAAGTATTTGACAGTTTGCAGATTTTACTATATTATGTAAATATTTACTTTACTATTTGTGTTGGAAGTATGATACTTAAGTCAAATTCTCTTGGTTCAAGTTCAGTTTCAGCTATTTATGTTATGGCACTATGCGCGACATGCACATTCTCACGGCCCAGTTGATGTGGGTCATCCAGGTACAGGTTCTCCGCTGTTGTTCCGCACATTTGCACAAGAACCTTTCGCTTCGTATTTCCGAGTGTACGGCACAAATTAGAAATTCCTATCCCGGCCACTACGCTACAGACATTAACTTCGGCGTATGAGCCAAATGTTAAAGAGCCTTTTTAGTATAATGTATTTACAAAGCCAAACGCCCGCGCTGCATACTGAGCGTACGGAACGGGGTTTCACAAAATGTTTAACGTTTTCCTAAATCATGTATTACAAATGGGATTTTGTTATATTTATGATTTAGAATTCACATAAAGAGAATACTACTTTTTTTATTACACAACTAATCGACGTAGGCTTTTCAAGAATGATAAGGAAAATACAAAATTATTATCAAAAGTTAGAATGGTCTTTCATGTAACTTGAAACAATGAAAGCATGAGAATATTCAGCTGATAGTAAGTAATAAAAATGATGGTTGTTACTGTCATTGCCTTTACTCGTATATACTATATACGTGTCTACTAATTTCTATAAACTACTATCACTTACCGTCAGATGTACTTAAGCATGTTTTTCCACCATTACATTTTTCCAACAATGAACTTCACCTAAATTTCACATGATATTAAGTAACAACGAGGTTAAGCACGTTAGCACAAAACATAGCAATGCCGTTCCAACACTGTTTATATAAAATGAAAACAGGTTGGTTGCACCATAACGTAAACACAATAGAAATATACATTTGTGTCTGTTGCAATTGATGTGGTCTATCAAAGTGATCTCCCAGCGGTGTCTATTCAATACGGCGTCTGTCTGTTGGAAAACTCATTTTTTACAAAAGAGCTATTTCTATGGGGTTTCTGTAATGTTTTTCTGTCTAACTTCCAAATGATAACGTTCATTATTCTTTCTGCTAGTGATTTTTTTCACATTTCGATACATGAAACTTTATGATTGAATCAATTTGGACTCATTACTAGATATCATTCATTATAATGCTTATTAAAACAGTCTAATCGTTAACTTGTAATTCATAAATTTATCTGCTTTGTAACCCAGACGTTTTATTTACATTTTGAGCCCAAAGGTTGTAATATTTGGATTGTTAAAGTGTATTTCGAATCCTTCTAACTATAACAGCATTACAGCAATTCTGCTGTCAACATTGAAACATAAAATAGTATTTCTCTAGCTACTCTACAGGCTACTGCTTGATTGCAGATATAAAAGATGTCTTTCTGAACGATTTTGTGGTCATATAACATTAAGCGTTTATACCACTCGTAGTAAAGAACACGATACAATTTATGTAGTAATAATTTCTATCATGAAAGGATACGGAAGAACGCGAAGCCATTACGGATAGTGAAGATTTTAAGCAGGATCATTGAGAAACTGATGGTCGCGAGTATTAGTAATTTAAAGTACTAAATTTTTATCATTAATGGTGTACTTTTCATTACTAAAACTTGAGGCTATCACAACGTCGTGAAACTTCGTGCAATAAAACCTTCCGAAGAAGAACTATGGAGAAAATATTTAGCAATTTATGAATTTAAAAAAATTCATAAGGCAATGCATAATTTAAACCTCTGAAACTTTGGGATAGAACGACATAGCAATATCATAATAAAACAAAGATGTCCATAGCAAAGTTGTTATAACTTTGAAGTAATATTTCTTGAGTTTGAATGATGGAGAAGTTCTTCCAAACCCGCCTGTCTAGCTACCACCATCACGTAAATTTACCTCCTTAATAGCACCGTTGTGTTTAACAAAGTTCTTAAAATAAAACGTCATTTATAATAGAGCTGTTGTACTATTCATTCTGATATAAAACTAAAGAAATGATAAATAGGCAAGTTCACCACTTCGTTGGGCGTTATTGAAGCATAAAATGGTTCACCGTAATGGGATCTACATTGACAATCACGATGTGGTTTATGTTAATCTTGGTTACTGAATGTTAATTTATTCTCGATTAAGCCGTGTATGATTCTCAATTACCATATGCATGATATGATAATCGATTTGTGTACGAACTAGTCGACTATCCGATGCATACAATGCAACTATTCAAAAGTTTAGCCGTCGGTATGTCTCAAATAATCTCCGGAACAGCTGCACCGATTTTGACGGAACTTTCAATGGTATATAGCTGAAGAGATGAAGTATAAAACAGACTAAATATTTTTTCTAAAAATAAGCTACGACATCAAAGAGAAACACTTGAATTATGAATAAATGATTCAGTTCGATCAGTTTTATTAGTAGTTGAACTTGTAAACAATACGTAATGTATTAGACACCGATAATAATTCCCAATAAAGCTTTTGCTTTAACTTGCAGAAATATAAGTTAGAAGATAGTAAAGTAGGTGGATATATTTAAAATGACTTTGAAATACCTTCAGTAGAGCTTGACGCGCCGGTAACGAGGGAAATACGTGAAAATTACCTTGACCTCTCACTGCAGACTTCGCTCGCTGAACTGATGGGTGTTCATTGAAAATGCACTTATTGGAGGCATCATTAGTCGGGACATGCGATGTTGGTATTCGTAAAGCAACTTTCTGTATAACTATACAAACTCACACAAACCTCTTGTTTGAAGAGCGATGATTGCAATTCTCTTTACTAAGACGTTAGATTTAATTTTGAACCTAATAGGAAAACGGAATAGGAGTCATAACTTTATATACAATGGTCTTTCCACAATTAAATTGGACGTTGTAATAGATCCGAGGATATTTGTGTTACAAGGTCATTAGAACATAGTAGATAAAGATTATATATAATGAATTTAAGAGAATTATAATTTGCTAACGTATTTTGTGCTAAATTCACTTCATAGTCAATATCTACTACTATAAAACTATGAAATATATTTCTAATGTCAATATATACAAACGTTTTTCACATACAAATATTTGTTAAGATTACATTTATAATCTTTTACAAAGAAGACTACTTTTGATAAATAATTATTGATTGTAGTCTTTAATTGAAAGTTACTGTTGCTATTTGAAGACTACACCCGCATATGTATGAAATTAATATTAAAAAATCTTACGTTTCGTAGGTTTTATTAGTGGTAGATCTCAGTTGCCAGAGACCGTCTAGTAAGGTAACACCACAGCTTCTATTGTAGTCGACGATCTAAGTTACTGAAATTACTGGGGTAACAAGACGAAAGAGAGTATATTTATACTGTATTCTAACGAGTGCCTCGTTGTAAAGAGCAAGCAGGTATCACTTATCTTGTGAACGCCTAGCTTGTCGCTTCGCCGAGCATAAGAAATCTATTAAATTAATCAAAATCTATTAAATATATTAAACTTTAAATAGTTCAATGCACATTAAGACCTTATTTGCTAATTGAACCCGAACTGATAACTTCCTGGTACAGAACATATGAATAAAGTTTAATTCGACTTCTTAATAAAGAAATGACGTTGGCTTAACCAACTTAGATCACAATCGAAACTCCGCGGTAAATACGCACGTACTTTGCGGATCTTATCTGAAACTTGGGGCGGATCTTACAACTTTGCGATCTAGAAGTTTCGCACCACCCACTAAAACAGAGTAACAGTTATAATCTAATTCCTACTGGACTATATATTACGTATCAAAGTTGGCGACAGTTTGTTTTGTTTGTAAGTTTATAGCTGTTATTTGGGAATATATTACTTTGTAACAGTTTAAACATCACTGTACCACTTACTGAAGTAACGAGGTTTAACATCTCATGGCGATGGGCAAAACGTCATACTTTAAGTTTTTCAAATCCACTTGACTAACTACCACCATATCAAAAACCCGCAACCATGAGATCATTACTTTGTTCCGAATGTCGTCACATTAAAATATTCTTTGAAACAATGCTTCACTATTTACGACATTCTTATCACTTAATATGAAATTAAAGTTCAATTCTAGATCAATGTAAATAAAAATAGTACATAGAACCTAACATTTTTAGAAGAACATATTAAGCGTTTTAAATTCTTATATGTAATGCAAACACAGTTTTGTATACAACATACCCATTATTATTATAAGAGTCGTAATGTTAACGAAAGTTTCAAAGGGCAATTTCCCCGTTAGAGTTACAGTACAAACCGCGCTTTCGGTTGCTCCGAAAGCTTAATCTGAGATTAATCTCAGTCAAAGTTAAACCACCACGGTCGGCACAAACAGTACAGACGCAGTAACAACTCCGCAAAAGCCTTATTTCCATCCGCTTCGGTATTACATTTAGTTATTTGTAGTTTGTATAGAGGATTCATTTTGTACATTTTTCTATGAATATTACGGTCAATGGCGAAACAAATTTTTGTAATTAGCATTTTATCATCATCATTATCAGCGATAAACACCCATTGCTGGATATAGGCCTCCTCGAAAGATCTTCGCTCCAATCAGCCCTGCCGTACCGGACAATAAAGTACATTGTAAAATGGAAGTACTAGTTTGATTTCTTGCTATTTACATAGATGGTGACAGAGGTTTTTTAAATATAAACAACTAGCTACCATTATCTTCTTCTTGAGGTTCCACGTTCTTCTGAAGGTCGATGATAATTAAATCAATCTTGGCTTTCGTTACCGCAGCTCTAAAAAGCGAACTGGTACTATGTCTAAACCACCAGCGTAAGTTTGTTAGCTAAAATATTTTTCTGCGTCTTTCACTTCTCTTTCCTCGAATCTTCTCCTATACAATGAGCAGCAGCAGTTCGCATTTTGTGTTTATCATTATGTGGCCTAAATATTCTAGTTTTGTTTTCTTTATTGTATATAACACTCCTGATTTTTTCTTCACGCGCTTTAACACGATTACATATACCTTCCACCATTATCAATTTGCCGCAATAGTAGTATTTCTAAAATACCGCTGCTTTACCATTTTCCTTGTTATTTTGACTTAACGACAGATATATTTATGATACACATCATATGAAATTTGAGAAATATAACTAGACATAGTAATAATTACCGTGGACGGAAGAAAAGATGCAGAATTCGTCTTGAAGTCCACAAATAGTCCGGTCAACAATGGCACGAGAGCTATTGTGCCGAGGGGCCCACCGCATAGTTATTCAACATATATTTCACTGTTTTCTATTTCTCGCAATATGAGACGAATGATATACTATCTCCGTTTATTTTCTTAATTCTTGTTTCCGAAGAACATTATTATGAAAGCCTTATAAAGATACAACCAAGGAGCTTTATGATTAAAATTAAACCTATTGATAACCTTCTCGGTACTGCCGCTCAATTCTTTATTATCTATAAGAAGACAAATGTAATCCCTACATGTTTAGGAAAGTGACTAAAAACTTATAAATTTCAAGGAATTCTTCACAGGCTTTAAGAATAGAAATCCTTGTGCCACTAAAAAAAACCAAAAGAACAGCGAAGATGCTATGGACGTATTTGTCCTTTCCTAGGGTGTACCTAAGTATTCCTAAGAATAGTATAAAACGACAGTGAATTTTAAAGAAGTTCTTATGGTTTTAACTCATTAAAGGCCCTCTAAGAATTTAATTGATCTAACTTCTTATTTTTGCTGTGTAAGAAATAAACATTTTGCGCAATCTGTCACCTTGGTTTTAGAGAAAGTAAACTAACAAAAATGTTGATAAATTAGTAACATAATTCCTGTACTTTTAAAGTACTTACAAAATACGTTTAAAAAAGAGTAATGATAAATTTAAATCCTTGTTATATGAATAAAAGTAACAACTTCGAGAGAGAAAATGCTAACCAGTTACAGAACTAACGAGTCGTTAGTGTTGTTTAGAAAAAGTATACAATTTCATGGTACTAGAAGCACTAAAAGTGAAATGTGGATATCATTAAATAAAATATTTTTCCACTGCCTTACTTAATTATAAAGCAAATGGAAAACGGAGGAAAAACTTATTTTAAAATTTAACTCGTTTTTTTAATGAATGTTTTCATGGGTATCACTGGTAGCAGTCTCTGTTGTCGGAGACCATCTAGGTACCACTGTACCTACAGTACCTAGTGAAATTACTGGGGTAACGAGACTCAACACTTTGTGTCATGACGACGAGCGCATAGTGATTCTTTGTATACCATCTTAATCTGCGCCATGTTATGGGCAAGCGTGTCACTTACTATCAGGTGAACGCCTTACTCGTCTCATCACCATGCCGAATAACACAAATATTTTGACTGAGATTTTAATCGTTGTCCGATCGGTAGTTATTTGAATTCCTCGTAAAAGTATATTAAAGAAGAATTGTTAGTTACTCTATTAAATATTCTCTCAGTTTCTATTTTGATATGAACCGTTATTAAAAAGCCTGCACTTGACAAGTCTGAATTATAATTCATGTCTTAGAACGTGTGTCTTTGTCAGATATATTTAAATTTATTCATAACTATAATTCTTTAAAGGCTTTCTAAGATATTGCAATATTATATTTTTAAGTTAAGTCACCTACAAAAACATATTATAAGAACAAAAACTGTATTTAGTCTGTTTCTCTTGGCTCTTCATCAGCCAATAGACCTCTAGTGCTGGACACAGACCTGCCCTAAAAGTGGCAGTGATTTGGGTCGATTCTTACCATGCTGACCTAATGCAGGTTGCTTGGGAGCCAGAGCCTCGTTCGTTGATTAACACGGTGCACCGCGAGCAGATGAGGTTGGCTTGGGTCTCATAAGCTGTTTAGTGGAATGCCTTACACCCCAATTATGGTTAAACACCTGTATCATAACAAAGTCTAACCAAACATGGTTCATCTTTTGTCTGCAGGTAAAGTGGACGAGAAAGCGACGCAGTTGCATGCGATAGCCTCCTTGAAGGTGCTGCTGGAGGCGACGCGGCCGACAGCAGGCGGCGCGGGCGCAGCGGCGGCGAGGCACTCTGCCGTCGCAGCAGCACAGGCCAAGGAGACACCCCTCGACCTCCCCAACGGGGGGCTCGCGGACATCCAGTTAGATGCTATAGAAGAGGTGAGAGCCATTACGTAACACTAACTTGAAGACTTGACTATCAAACTATAGTTTACTGGCAGTAGAAATCTTTTGGTGGTGATCGTCTAGGTATCATCGCAACTTGTACTTCTACACCAAATAATTATAGCGAATTTATATTAATAACAAGACTTAATATCCTTATATGTTATATTGTCCTCGTAACTTTTCTACAAAACAGTGTTAGTAAGGAAAGGAATTAAGTGGATAGTATAACTTAACTTCGAATACCGCACTCTATAGTATAAAGACATTAAGCTCTTATAATTAACTACTGATTCAACTTCTTACTTGAAAGAGTTTAATTGCACTCTCCAAGTGTAATTAAATTCATATCCTCGGTACGGAACCTCCATTAATTCTCGCTCGGAGAACATCTTCCCCCTTTACTACTAATTAAATCTTCAGTCAATGTAACATCTTAATCTTTTACTTAAAAAAAAAAACATCAGTTTCTTACAGTTTAATATATTTTATATTCTACTTGAGATATTTTAACATGTTAAGTTTGCTTGTGTGTATTATTTTGATTCAATTTACACTTCTATTAATAACCAAAATTTTAAAGAAATTAATACACTCCCAGTTAGAAATGTAGCGAACAATCAAGTTCTATAACAATCACTTAAAAAGCTATTCAGATGAGGATTTCAATTAGTAGAACTTAGTCATGAAGTTTTATTTGAAGTCCCATGCTGAAACTTATGCAATGTAAATCAAGCAAACTTCAGCTTTCTATTGTTGCCAGAGAAGACAATATGAGCTAAGAGTATTGCCAGGAAATAAGAATATTGTTTCAAACTCTTCTTCAAAAGCATTCCTCAAGTCTAGAATTCATAGACTTCTTTTCTTAGACTTTAAATCTTTGTCGTCTAGATCTCTAAAAGATAAGGTCATAGAAGCATTAATAATAGCCCTAAAAATATAACTAATCGATAATAAACTTTTTTTATGAGAAAACATTATTAGAGATCGCCTTCTGTTGATAACTTTTGATAGCAATGATAATGATGATAAAACTGACAATGGAGATACAAGTTTAAATCTTTACTAATAACGTAAAAATATGAACGTTCAACTAACATTCAGAAAGTTGGATAGTATAAAAGCTACAATATAATTTCGTGATAATAATAGTAATTCTAAAATTGTAGATTACATGTACTATCCATCCCAATTACGTTCGGTGATATTTGACGACGAAGGCAAATACCTAATAAATTGTAAATAAGTAAATTATTGTTAATAAAAAACCATTAACAATAACTTATTTATATAATATAATTGCAATAGATCATCAGGAAACGGTAAATCAAGACATTCATTCCAAACAACACAAGATAGAAACAAATGTTTGGTACAATTCTAAAGTAAATATAAAATGCTTGCCTCTTTACGAAGTAGGTCAGTTCTTAACAGATGTCACAGATAAATGCTAAGCAATTATCTTCCTAGACAGAAACCGTTTTCAATTCCCAAGAATCAAATAGAAAACATCGGAAAATTTAACTGAACTGAAACTATTTAATTTTAAACCTACTTCCCTACTATAAATCTCTCTCCACCGGATGTGAAAAATAAAGAATAGAATTAAGGACAAAAAATGAAAGTGATAAGAAAAGAGAAACAAGAAAAATGAAATAATGAAATGTAATTAATGGAAACTCAACGAGGATATCATGTCTGAGAGGCGATGCATGGAAGAAACATGGGACAAAAGAGTGAATAACGTGAAGATTGAATGATTAAGAAAAGTAAGAAAAATTACGTAACCCATGAAAAGAGTAACAGAAAAGGAAAAAACAAGGCACTTGCCTACACCACTAAGGGGAACGTTTAAAAAAATCCTCGTCCGCAATTTGCAATTTCATTTCTTAGGAGAAACTTTACAAAATTTTTTAATAATACTAAATTTTACCGATGTGACAGAGTCAGCAGCTATTGTCGCTGTAGAATTTAGCCGGTAGATTTGACGTTATGGTCATCACGAAGCTTCTACTAATCTATATATTTATTTAAATATTTGTATTTATACAAATATATATATA
>DWLS01005951.1:0-12141 GCA_018246255.1 Pachliopta kotzebuea | reverse complement strand
ATTACCATGATTTTAAGTGATGATAAGTAACAGGAGTTAATCGTAACAGTGTTAAAACTTATCACTACAAAAATATTTACTACAAAAAAAATATTAGGGTTTTATTAATTAATTACGCTTTCCTTTCATTAATTACTTTAAAGTCCTTATGAATTTTATAATCCGTTATATATTTAAAAACATATCATATACTTTAAACAAAATAGTTGACCAGTTCTTAATTTATCAATACTGAGTTAAAAACTTAAGTACAATTTCACACAGTGATAAGTGACAATAAGTTAGAAAATGGTGATCTTTATCGTCATCAGGCAATATACGTCCACTGTTGGAGATAGTCTTTTCCCAATAATAGTGGGATTAGGGTCGTCTCCCATCACACTGAACCAATACGGGTTTGTGGTAAACCAGAGCCTTGTTAGTTGATTAGCAGGCTACACCAAGAGCACGTGAAGTTAGCTTGGGTCCGATGAGTTGTTGTATGAGACCCCTTACACTCTTTCATGCATGTGGTGATCATGCAGTAAGTACTCTAGTTTTCATTTGTTGATGGCTGTTATAGCAACAGAATTACAGTACCCGGGTGGTAGCTATCCAGGCAGATTCTACAAAGCTTCACCACCAACTAAATTCCACATCAAGTGGCCCTGGAATCCAACTGAGGGGTCCTTTGTTACTTACGCTGTGCATGAAGTCAAAACAGTTCGACAGCACTTCTTCATACAATAGACATCAACGAGTGCACGCTGCGCAGGCGCACTCACAACAAACGCGCCGCATGACGCCTCATATTAACGTTACAAAACTGAATAGACATTAATAATCGATTGTATATATGAATACGATTACTTTATGTAACAGATTTGTTACACCCTATTACAAATATTTCGAAATTCCGCTATTTAAACCACGTCACCAAATTTATATCATTAATGTAATTTGAAAACAGATATAACCTCTATTTTGCATCATACAAAATTACTTTAAAAGAACTTCTTCAAATATTTACTAAAAGTAAAAGCTAGACATATAAGAATATATAAACGAAATCTAATCTTAATTCACTTAGACAAGATTCTAAAACATAATAAAAAGTAAAATAAAGGATAAAAGGTAAGATACAATTGAAATCTGATTGTTGTAAATAAATAGTATGCGAGTGAGGAAATATGAGACAGGAGGAAGTAACTACTGCACCAGATTAACAAGAAGGTAATACTTTAAAAAATAGTAAACGTTGTGAATGATGTGTTTTTAATTTTTAATTTCTTCATAATGTGGTAGTTCTCTATTTCCCAAGACAGTCTGGGTAGATACCACCACGGCTCCTATTTCTACCGCCAAATAATAATGTGCAAACATTACTATATTCCGATTTGAAGAGTGATGCTAGTGAAATTACTGGGGTAACGAGACGTAACACCATGCATCCCAAAGCGTTAAGCGCAATGTGGTGCTCTGTATACTATCTGAACCAGCGGTAAGTTATGGGCAAAGGTATCACTAACCACCAGCTGAACGCCTTGCTCGTTTCGTCTCTACGGCGAACAAAAAAAAAATGGATAAATTTTTTGTCTTGTTGCTGAAGATTGTTTAATTCTTTAGAAGCTGATAACCCAGGAGCGCGTCACGATGGTAACATTAAAATTGATTATGAGTCGATACACCGGTGTGTTGGCACCTTAATATAAGTTTGCATCGCCGTAAAAGGCTAATTCCAATGAGATTTACAGCCCGGGAACGCGAATTCTCGCTCGCAGCCATCCCGGGTTACTGTTATTGCCTTTATTAAAATCCAACTTGAGCAATAACACAGTTCGAGTATCCAGTTTATGTGTACTTCGACGAGCTCATATAATGGTATGCATAATGTGAATATTCATCACCATAAAACAATCCAATTTAAATGGCCTGCTTGGAGCGTTTCAGTAATTAGCACCAGCTTTTAGAATCGCTGATGCTTTCCGTCTGTAAGGTAAGTCGTACAGTAAACTCTAGCTAGAGCGCCTATGTGTATAATCGATGGTGAAACTCGGTGCTTATTATTGCAATAGACAATTTCATTTCCGTCGACGGTGACGACAGTAAGCAAGAATTATTAACTATCTATGTAACTAAATAATTCATTAGGGTTGACAGCTGACGTTTGATACCATTCTCTTATAAACGCACACAGAACAAACCATATACAGTTTGTCTCGAAACTATAGAATAGTTTTTTTTATTATAAATAAAAAAAAAATAATTTCCTATAATTTAATATTCATAAGTGTGTTTATAGACTAAATTATTTTTATAATCTAAACTAGGTGAAATGTCTTTGTCACTACCATGAGACAACAATTCTATATAAACTATTTTGTTTAGTTACAAAGTTAAGTAATTAACGTATATTAAGTTTAAAGAATCGAGATTACAATTAATTACATTAAATGCCGTTTCTCTTGATACAATTAAGTCTAAAATTGCAATGGAGTAGGTATAACAATAAATCTCCTGTTACAGAGAAACTTTTCTGCTTATTAATCACCAAAAATTCCTATCTTATATATAAAATAGTAAAAAACAGCGATTAATAGATATATAGTAGAGTGTAAAACAATTTCTCGCTACTTTAGTGATAAAATTTCTCATGAACGTTTATTCTTCGTTTATGCATAAACTTTTAAGTATAACTCTTTTCGACAAAGAAAATCCCAAATAATACTTTTTATACATAAAAATTATAACGTAAAAGAAGTAAAAAAGTGTATGTACTTTTTGTTCTATATTCCATCTTCATACACATAAACATAACACTAGAACTTTTAATATTTGAACAATATTTTTTTTGGTATAATACCACTACGATGGCAAACTAGTATACGGCTTGACTGATGGTAAATCGTTACTGTAGCCTATAGACGGCTGCAATACAAGAGGCACTAGCGCGTTGCCGACCCAAGAAGAACCTACAAAAATTGTATGAAAATCAAAGCATAACATAGTTTGTCCATTAACGAACATACATATTATATATATACTTTTAGATAACCAGTATAATATTTAGTAGCTCTTTATTTATATGAAATAGAGAATGTCGGCCGCAACCATATATACTTAGAGTACATAACTGTATACCGAATAAAGGCCCTCAAATTTCGCTTAGGAGCGAATGAATTTATTCCAAATAAAGTAACACTTTAAATAAACAATATTTATGCAGTATTCGAAACATTTGTAGCACTCGCCTCCGCGTGCTATAAAACCTCAGCACATTCGCTGTAAATGTATTTATCGCCACATTTTATATCTTTTCTTTTCGGTATTCACGAGTTTCGATCCTCCCACGGTAAAGTTTGGTATGGCGACCGAATTTTTCCCGCCTCTTATCGCCTATTCGATTTTAAATATTTTATTTACTTTGCTCATACTTAATAAATATCTAGTAACTGCAATATATATAACTTGTCGATACTTTAACTGTTTTAATAAATATTTAATCTTATTAATGCATAAATATGAATAGTAAAAACTGTTTAATACTAGAACTAAGATCATACAAAATGGCTTGTAATATTTGTTTACAAGAATTTCTATTAATATTTCGTATATGATATATAATATTTAGTTGACAAGATATTATATGTACATTTTTTACTAAATATTTAACCAATTTAGCAATAATAGATAATGTTTATATGTATGACAATTGCAGGTACATTTAGTACTAAGAACACTAAACTTTGAAACTTTTAGATAAAAAATTCATAATTAAATGAATTTTTTCTCGAAGATTTTATCCCGTTACTTTTAGTATAGTTTACAATCAGAGGAGATTCGAAGTTATCAGATTTTATACCATTCATCCAATTTTTATTAACACAGTCTGATAACAGACAATAAGACTAGTAAATTATGATAAAAATCTAAAACTAGTTGACTCGACGAAAGTTCTAGAAAAGATTTTATATTTTCTTTATCAAACCGAAACAATCTCTTGATTTTGACTTTGCTATTTTAAAGGCTAATACAACAAAAAAATCTACATTTTGTACGTCGTACTAGCGTCGTGTAAAACAGTTTGCTTGTATGTTTTTCACACGTCTTTTACCACCTCAGCTCAATAAAATGCAGGAAACCGTTCTGTCAACATGAAAGCTAAATATTTGAATGGAGCGCGGGCCACGCGTGGGCATCGGTTGGGCACGCCGCCGGCACTCAAGTATTATTAAACAAATATCAACGTGGTAGAAAACAATAAAGTTATTAAATTCTCGTGGCTCGTGTTGGCAAATAGTGAAAAACAGTAGCTAGTGGACAAGTATACATATATATGTTGTACATAAAATATTTATAACGTAGTGTGGGGCCATTGGAAATCAAATGTTCGTATCTTTTTGTTATAACTAAATAAATAAATATAAAATATCTGTTTATATAATAAAGTAACTCCTATTTACATGTTACATAAATATATGTTTTCGTCTCTTTCTTCCCGATATTTAGTTGATGGCAAAAGCGCGATATTACAGATAATTAAATAGCTCCATCTCTTCCTCCTTCCCCAAATCCTGTTCCCTTGTCTCCCTGATCTCTTTTATACTATATAATTTATATATATATATACACTTTTCTGCTCGTGGAGTCCGGATCCGCGAGCTTAGGATCCGATGAAGCTTTCACGGCCATAATAGTGGCCGAAAGCAAAAACTTCATCCGAAAAAAAAAATTGCTCAAGTAAAAAAATATTGCTCAAGTAATTTTGGTAGTGAAATTACCGGAGTAACGAGATTTAACAATTTACGTCTCAAGGCGACGAGCGCAATGTGGTGCTGTATATAACATCTTAACCAGCGCCTGGTTATGGACAAGCGTAAAGGCATCAGGTGGAAGCTTTGCCTGTCTTATTGCTTCGTACAATAGAAAAAAAATTGACGCTGTCAATAATCAACTACCTCTTTAAGTTCACCAACTACATCAACCTTGAAACAACAAACCAACATACCATTGTTAGACGGTAAAAATGGTATCTATTTAAACCACCACCACCGGCATGTAACAGAAGGATGATCTGATTTATGCACACGAGCAGTTAAAACTTTTCGCTCTTTACAATAAATAACTCCACGAGCCAGGTCAAGTTGTAAATAACAAACTTGACAGTGATAGTCAAACATGTATGTACTAATCATCATCACCACTTCTTCTCCTTCTTCTTCTCCACTTCTACCGATCATGGGTGACTCGCATCCCCCAACATTTAAGGCTACCATAGGCACATAGGCCTATAGCTAATTCAGGCCTCTTCCAATAGTAGTTAGATTTGGGCCATCTCTTACTACGCTGGCGCAATGCTGATTGATAAAGAGCCAGAGCTTCGTTAATTGATTAGCAGGAGAGGTTGGCTTGGATTCCGTGTTGTTGTGTGGGACCCATCTAATAAAAAGTAATGTGCAATATTACTATGTACAGGTTTGAAGGGCGCTGTTTGCTGATGAAATTACTGAGGTAACGAGACAACAATTTACGTTATATCGCAACGACCAACCAGCAAGCGTATCACTTACCATCAGTTGAACGCTTCGTCTCGTCGGTTCATCGAACAAAAAAATAAGTTCTTATTAAACCCATGAGTTTCAGTTAAAGTTTGACAAGCGCCGTTATAAAATACGTTACGATCTTTATGGTTTCCATTTACGCTCACTTTATACCCGGACTTATTTTTGTATTAATTGCCGGGATTGAATTTTTTTTTCTTCACCCGTCGAGCACCTGTACCTTCGAGCGGACCCGGAGATGATTTCGATGACTGGTTACTTTTTTTTTTTAAGGGAATAAAAATAAAATCGTCGTTATCAGCGTTTGGGCCTTACGCCGTCAGCTTAGAGTTCATAAGACAATAGCATGATTTCTTTGGAAAATATTTTTTAATGTCTTCTTTTTCGTACGAGGGTGAGAAGATGAGTCCACTGACAAAACCGGAGCGGGCAGGTAGGAAATCGATTGTTGTTCGATTTCTAACGAACTTAATGACGTCCGAAAAATTCCACGAGTATTATTATTGGCTCAGACAAAAAGATTTGCTCCTCCTTATTTATAATTTATATAACCTCTATAATAAACTATTAGTTGCCCGTTGCATTCGCAACTAAAGGTGTTATGAATATAATAGAACCATGTCCTAAACAGGCGTTTGTTAATTAAATTAGCACAGCGACATCCCATTCTGCACGGACGCACGCTAAGAAAGAGAAGATATTAGTAGGATTAGGTACGCACGAGATTGTAACAAGAGTTTCGTTGTTAGCCGTCATTTGACATTTATACTCTTGTACGCAATTAACATTTTTTTTATTTAATGTAACCAGTAGAATGTTTACCTGAAGATACATCAGCCCTTAACAATGTGCTCCTAGTTAGATGGTATCTCTCTCTTTTCCTAGCCACTATCCCATATGGTGATGGAATCAGCTTTCATTATCTTTTTCTTCCACTTCGCTCTATCCTCGACATCGTCATCAGCCACTTCGCACTCTCACATATTTCTTATCACTACATTTTTGCAGCTAGTTTTGAATCTGCTATGGGTTACTGACCGACGAAAAAAAACTGCAGTACTAAGTTGCCAACGTAATCAGGCGGCCTTCTCTTCTTCCTGCTCCCCAAGGCAACCTCAATCGAGAGATATTACTAAGTATAGTTAACCCATAATTAAGTTATTATTTAACTAGCTACAGCGGCAATTAGAAACTTTAATATTTTTTATTTACTATAAAACTAACTTGATAATGTGCTTAGGTGTCCACTCGCCACGTTTTACACTGTTAAGCTGCTTTTACGCTACAGTCGCTTCCAATTAGTCGCCTTTTCCGAAATGAGGAGATACCTACACGATTATGAAGACTATTACCCTGTACGTTGACGATGGAGCCGGGTTGTAAGTTAATTTTGAAATTGTAATTTGATTTTCAATTCCACCACCGGAATTAGGTTCGCCGCGGTCTGCGGTTATCTCGCGCCCGACATTCTGCCGTATTGCGGGGTGATGATGTGTATGAACATATTTCTATTCGTGGTCGTCGGAATGCGAAAATTCATTTAATTTTCTACCACACAGTAAAAAAGGGTACATATTGCGTATAGGTTTACAAATTTCTGTATCATGGTTTTTGTTTATAGAGATTACTGGTGATAGGTCTCTTTTGCCAGAGATTGTCTAAGTAGATACCACTGCAACTTCCATATTTACCGAGAAGTAGTAATGTACAGACATTACTTGGTCCTGATATAAAGGGTACTGTATGCTAGTGATATTACGTGAGTCTCAAGGCGACGAGCGCAATGTAGTGCTGTCTATACCATCATAACCACACCACCATATGAGCAGGCATATAGATTTACAATCATGTGAAACGCATTGCTTGTCTCGGTCATGTCTAGACATCTTGACACTTTTTAAGCCTACTTTAACTAATCTTTAATTATCTGATATTCAAAATGTAGTTAAATCATTTACATTAAATCTAAATGTTCGAGGAATCCTGTAATAAATGTTTACTCGACATGTTTGCTCTAAAATCAATATGATATAAAACCATCCGGTCATCGATGGGCTATCTAGATATTATCTTACAGCTAACAGCAGAAAGCACATGGGCGAAAAACAGGAAGTGTATTCACCGAATGACGGTCGTCGCCCACCACCACCCACAGGCTTCACGTGTTTATTGGGAACAAACACTTGATACGTTGGAGGAGTTAGGCGTCTAACTGTATTCGTCCAATAAAATGAGATTTTTCTTTTTAATACTGCGATATATTATACTTTACTATTCAAAAAATTGTATTGATGGAATTAAGTACTTGATTATACAATAAATAGGATGCCTATAACAAATCCTATTGACAAACCCAATCCACATATTGTGATTTTGGTTAGTGTTAACGTTTTTTCATACTCACGTAACAAACTTCTAACTTCATATTGTAAATCTACCGTAACAGCATTTCCGTGTTCATGCTGTAAATACATGAAAACCAGGTTTTTCTGGGCGACCATGCATTACCATTCATTGCCTTAAACTCACTGATGCTGTAAAATTAAACATAAATGTTAATTAGTTTCAGATAAAAGAATAAGTTTTTTTTCCACTTTTTATAGTATCCATTGAATGAGATCGATCTGTATTCAGCATTCGACAAAGTATTAGTCCGTTGTAGAGAAAAAATAATAATACAAAAACTTGTACATAGCCAACACTTATCTTATACATAAATCAGTAATGGGATACAGATTGCACGAAGGTATTTTTATATCTCCATTCCGCACTCGATAACAATCTTTGTCGGCGGTGATGTGGCTGCAACACCAGCAAAAGAAAAAGTTGCCATAAATTAGAACCGAAGCGCAGATTACACTTGATGACTATTTAAAACTATAGACAACGTTAATAGTATGAATAATTATTCCGTAAACGTAAGTCTCGAGCGTTGAGCAATTTGTGGGCGAGTCGAAAGTTTTATTTTATATCTCACAAGCTACTCTGGTCTCTGCTGAGAAGTAATAAGAGTTCATTTATCGTGGTTTTATTGAACGCCGCATTTGTACCGGCGGCCTGCAACTGATAGTATCGACGAGTCGGTCTCGTGCAGCGCCGGTATGGGGAGCAATGGGCTCGTCCTATGGGTGAGTGGAGTGCGCTCCGGCACACAATCAATTTAACACATTTCATAATATTTTATAATTACCATTCTGCTTATTACTCTGAATTAATTGGATGATAAAGGCCAATGAACATTATATTTAATTCAATCTTGAATTTTTGTTTCTATTTCTAATTTAATTATGAATATCTAAAGTTAATTCGCTTATTTTTAATATGTTGTCTTAAATAAATAGTTACAAATTTAATTCAAAAAGTTCAAACACACCTATCTGTTATATATCTATCTTTTATAATATGACAATACGAATCAAATAAAGCATCATGATTTAATGTGTAAATGATAATAAAAGATTTCATTAAAATTTTAATTCTATATATTGTTTAAGTTCATTTATTCGAGAAAAAGTTTGAGGTTTTATATTTTTAGGATTGTCGTGCCGTATCGCGCGCCGATCAGACAGAAGAAAGTACATCGGGAGCGGGATGATAGCAACGGAGGCTGCGACCGGCCAGACCGGTTATGCTAAACCCCATTGTGGTCAGTTTTTGTACCCGGACCCCGGACCCCGCTCCCCTCACCGTCACCCTGAACAACTCATTGCAAACGTTCCACAAACGAATATAGAGTTCGATATGCCAAATTTGTTATTTACATTTTATTCCGTAAAGAAACCTTGAAAGCTTTTTATGGTAGTCATTTGTAAAAACGGTATAAAATTAACGTTTTCTATTAACTGTTACAAGTTTAAAAAATGAGTTACGTATCAGAAAACCAATGTATATTCTGTTAATACTGATTACCATATCTTACGATGTTAAAATTGCATTTTGTTGACAAATTGTAAAAATGTAACGCATGCTAGTAGTTAATGTAAGGAAGATTATACCCGAAAAAAGAAAAATAAACATTATCAATTTATTACTTAAATTTAAGTTTTGGTGAACAATAAATGTGAACCGTATTTAACTTCTTACTTAAAATTAATCCGTAAATATCTTTCCGTCAAAATCATCAATGTCTCATTTAAATGTTAAATATTCTAATACAAGCTTAAAATAAATTTTATGTACCTTAATAGGGTTTTAATATTTATTATAGAAAAATATGATACAAAAAAAACTATAATGAATTATCAATAATTCATTAAAAAGTTTCTAGGGAATAATGTGTTAGTGTTACCCCATATAAAATGTATACATTAGTAGCCGTAACAATTACAAATATGGGTATAAGCTATCAGCGCATGCATTACAGTTATTACAAAATCAAATTCATTTTAAAATATTTCTATTATTACTTTGAACAAGGTATCAACATACCACGGACGCCTATTCAAATAGAAATTCGGCGCCCTCTAGTTTGTATTATACTATTACCATAACTAAAATCATAAAACGTATCGAATTTTAAATTAGCAATTATAATATCAATTGTACAGAATCTGTTCTATAATTAGTTACAATATTTTAAATAATTATAATCATCTATTTATTATATAAATAACATTATAATCAATAAAATCAAAGTTAACTCTAAGAGTATATTTGGCTGTATGGATTTTTATTCTACTCTCATCGGTTAAGTAATATAAAAAAAGTTAAACAGTGTGTGTCTTGTCAAAAATGTCTTTTTGACGGCGTTTGCCGAAGAAATTATTTGAAAAGTAGTTATTTTTTAACATGGGAGCCTCACAAAGCACTAGAAAACTAAGTGTAGAGAACGAGAACGCTGTACAAGTGTCTCAGGAGGCTATTGACCGAATACAGGCCCGGTTAACTGCTAAAGTAATTATGTTTCTTCATTACATAATTTTATCAATGTCAAGAAACAATTTTTTTTATTGTATAGGAATATAAACAAACTAATTTTCATTCATATTAGTGCTTTCTTTATTATTTGTTAATTACTAAGATTAATGATACCAGCTTACAATTTTCTCATTCATCTTATAATAATACATGAGTGTATGTTGACATTATCTTTGGGCTGAAGTGAATTAAAATTGCACATTGCGGAGATTATCTAAATTAAAAAAAAATAGGTACAACAAAAATTAAATATATTTGATAATCCTTTTTTTGTATATAGTAATAGATTTCACTCTTGTTTAGTTTTTGCTTAAATTGAATAGTAATTTTCAAAAAAAATTGAGAAGAAGCACCTACAAATATCACCAAATGATTAGCATTCAGCAGTGGATATACACCTTTAATCTGTATAGTTTAAAATGATTAAAATTAGGAAAAGGGGAGATAAATAATAATAGCATAACAAAATTATATGTTTTTTAATAACCCAGATATCTAAATAAAACTCTTAAAATCTATTTCTGCATATTTAAAACATCAATAAAGTTTATTTAATTCATGTAGAATTTAAAGTAACAATTATCTTGCAGCAAGCAGAGCAGCCTCAACCACCTTTGCAGTATATTCCTCCTCCGAACTACGAATCACAAAGACACCTGCACGACTACGCTGCAGAAGAGGCCTATTGGACACAAAGGATTGAAAATTTAAAAAGAACTCACGAAAAGATAAACGTTGGAATGCAACTTGAATATCAGAAGACCTTAGAGGAAGCAAATGACTTGTTCAACTTAGTTAAAGAAGACAAGATAGCAAATAAACTACCACCATGTCAGGCAGAAAAAGCAAAGGTAACTTCTACTTAATTAATTTTTTTTCAGCTTTTGATTTCTAAGCTTCAGAGCATAGAACATATTCCCTGAATTATCTACATACTTTGATACCACTCTTTACATAACAAAGTTGATATCTTGAAAGTTCCAAACATGTTAGTAATTTTTTTTGTTATTATTGGCCTGTCAAATCTTATTTCACAAGCCAACAAAAAATTGAGCTCATTAGAATTTTTATGATGAACCTTATTATAGTGAAGACAGCCTAGTGATTTGAACGCCTGCTTTCCATTCCAAAGGTCCTGGGTTTGATATTGGCCTGCGCCAATTAACACATTCACTGTCATATAAATACATCATCTATGGAAACGAATTATTTTGAAATCTCATTTATCAACGTACATATAAACGATTGATTGTATGTGGTAAATAAATGTTTCTTTTTTTTTAAAAAAAAAAGGAAATTGAGTTGAGAGACTGTTTTTTCAAACCTGATATGGAGACACAACTACGGACCCTATGTACTCGGATCCGAGTGTTTTGGAAGTGAATGTGTTAATTTTTCAATTAATGTGCCATTAGTATAACAACTAATATGTGCTTTAATTCATATGTCGAATTGCTTGGCTATGAACATAGAAAAAAAACCTTATTGAAGTTATTAAAAAAGTTTATTAAAAATTTAATTCATGAAAATGAGAAATCCTTTTCATAATATAGAAAGAAAGAAACTTTATTCAACACACGATATAAGTATTTATTAAGTCAACTACATTTTTCTTCACATTTTGCTAGTTAATAATTTTGTGTACGAATGTTGTATTTACCTGTAATTGCTTTGTTACATTATG
>DWLS01005950.1:0-12092 GCA_018246255.1 Pachliopta kotzebuea | reverse complement strand
TCGCAACCAGCGCTGCGCAGCGCCTCGCCCGCCCCCGCCATCCGCAGAAACTCTCAATTATTTTATTGAGGAGGCTAATGAGACGAGAGGCATCGAGTCGGTCGTTGTCTCACACTCTACTCCCGTCCCGTCCCGTCTCGACCCGACCCGTCCCAGCCCGGCTCGGCCCCGTCCGGCCGGAGCTGTGTCAAAGTAAACGCCGCATGACATCGAGCTGAAGCACGAAATACTCATACATAGATCACCGCTGTCGTGGATGTGATCTGTACTTCACTGTACTGTTATCTTTTAATATTTTCTCTTTTTTTATTTTCTGTGCGTCCATTTGAAAATAATTCGTCGTAAATAGGTGCACACAAACACACAACATAACGTATTTATTTGTTTTGCGAGACAAATCTGTTATGTATCTGTACGTTGGATGTACTGCGGGTGCGCCGCCCGTGTCGTACACTAGCCCATGTCGATGTGACCCCGCGATTGACATACGCAATAAAGGTTACATAAACAGTAACATTACTACTTCCGGTACGACCGGAAGTACCACGCATCACACAAATCTCGTTACGATTTTAATATGTAATACCATATTTCAATTAACCTGATACAAATGTTATCTGTAAAGAGGCGAGACTATTGCGCACTAACTCTTAGCAGATTATTAATCCCGTAGCAATTGAAATATCAAAGGGTTATATATAACTACTATAATAAATAAACAGCACGGAGCTAATTATTCAAACGACTAACGGCGAAGAAAGCGGAGCCTCGCTGTCAACATATTGGGCGGCATGGAGATAAAAAGAGCAGGCTCTTGGCGACCTGGTACACGCGTCCACGTTTGCGTCATATAGTGGCCCTACCCCAGAAGTAGTTAGTGCACAAGTACTAGCAAATGTAAGTACGTACGTTTTGTGTGACTTTTGATTGGCCATATGCATTTTTTGTGCTTCAAATGAATATGGTAGATGATTTAGTGAGCTGGTAGACAGACACGTGTATTTTTTATGAGTGATAATAATAATATTTCAGTTACGAACATATTTATTTCCATGATGCAATCGGACGGGTCATAGCGAGGTGCGCGAAGCTGTGTAAGTCACAGCCAGGTAATGTTTACGAAACACTTTCAATGAAACCATAAACGCCAGCAATTTGTACTCCGGTAGACGCACACAAGACCTAAGAGGTCACCGCTTTATTTGAAAGCAGGCCGCAGCCGTGCTCATCTAAAATTTAAGCTAAGTGTTGCGACGCCTCACCGCGTTCCCGGCGACCCCCTCCCCCCTCTGTCTCCCTCGTCAGCAACAACTCGGCCCTCACCCGGTGCTGAAGGAATTAACATGAAGCTTTATAATGTTGGTAAGCCGACGGTATTGAACCGGAACTGATTGCAACACTCCGTTTCACGAAAACAAATTATATCACCGCGAGCGCGGTCAGTATCAAAGTTAGGTCAAACTATAACTTATTACGTTATATCGAGAAGTGACCCCTTTATTTACTAAAGATGTGATGTCGGAATAACACACACAGATTGCCATTATAAAAAATCCAGTTCATGAACTGTCTCAGAATAACATTACACAAAACTAAATATCAACTTTATTTTATAGATAGGGAAAAATGATATTTAAATCATTATAGTCAAATAGAGTTTCTTTCCTCCCTTGTAATCGGAAGCACGCGCTCGTTCACAATTCCACTTGATGTGTTAGACTAATAACATCTCAAATACAATAAATCGTTAAAAGTAAATTAACAACATATTTAGCAAGACTAGTGGTGAACCGCTTATTACGGAGACCGTCCATGTTAGGTACCATGGTACACTCCGTTTTGCTGTCTACTTCATCCACCATGCGGTGTGACTTACCGCCCACCATGTGTCATGCCCAAAGAAGCTAATCTGGATGCACTTTTGAAAAGTATTACATATGATGTATAAATATTTAATCCTATAAAATTGAGTAAAGGTGTAGTTGCTGCAGTACGGATACTAAACAGCGCCTTAATATTATAACACTTATAATAACAATATAACTTCTAGAAAAAGGGTTGACTGCTCGGTGGAGAGCAAACAGCAGGAGCGGACCGCTCGGAGACTATACGTATTGTACATACGTCGCATTGAACGGAGCCCGCCCGTGCTTTATCTGATTATAGGCTTCGTGCTATTGTGATGGTAATGCACTATAGGATCTCTGCAAATCGATTTCAGACATTTCGATTCATATTTATCGAATCACGTGATATTATGAAATAACGTGTCAAATGTTGAATTAGTATTATAAACGGAAACAAAAATATTTGAAGTTTCCTTTATAATGTAGCGGCCGTCTCGCGGAGGACTTAAACATGCTCGTAAGTAGCACGCCTACCAGCAGCAATGCCCCACTCCATACAACCGGACCGCAATTACGTTTGCATGCCTTTTTTAACTCCAGAAGCAAACAATTATTAAACGGGCAGTAGCCAGCGCGAGAGACCTAATAAGTTATGAAAAAAAAATCACTGCTCAATAAAAACAACTTTTTCATTTGAATGATATAAAAATATAAAGAAATAATGTACTGGAAAAGAGAAAGGGGTAGAAACTTAAATAGGATATATATTAAAAAAATAAAGGAACAAACTTTATACGGACGTTAGGATTACGTACACGCGTACAGCGGCAGCTCGCGTACCCACTGCGCCGTGATACAACCGCATAGGCACGCGTAGGCATGCACGCATAGCAACTACACGACCGTTCCAACACACACAGACACAGAAGGTGTTGCGTGCGTCGCTAGTAGCATGCACGCATGCATGCGAAAAGCTACCAGCGACACGTACTGCATACACAACTACTCGTAAAAGAAACTTATTAGGCGCATTAACGATTACGCACCTCATTATGAATATGTAGTTGTGAGAGTAGCGCACGTTTTTGTATCAATAATGAAAAATAAAATGCAGCTCACAAAAGTGAAAACAAAACGATATTGTTAATGCACATTCTGATAGCTGCCTCAAGTCGCAGAGGTCGTGTCCGCGGCCAGGGGGCGCGTGACATCAGAAATTCACAAAAACCGCCGAAGTGAGTCCATCGGGCCGTGCCCAGGGGTTAAGACATCAAAGAAGGAGTGATTACTGGTGTCAGTTCTTGTAATAGTCCTGTGCGAGCTACTGAATAAAACACGGATGTTAAAACAAAGTCTATCTTTATAAAGCAGTATCTATGGCAAAACGAATTTCAATGTGATTTCCGCTCCTCGTCATACCACACGACTTTTTCATGTAAAAGTCCTGTTACAAGAAAATTCTCTTCAAACTTATTTTAGTGTGTTTATTGAGACACACTATTGCAATAGGAAGGCTACCATTATAATTAATTGTGGCAAAATATTTGTTGCTGAATTAATTACTTTTTCATAAAACATAACTACAAGTTACTATTGAAGTTTCATTGTAAGGGAACAGAGCTGTAATCGAGATACCGGCAGCTAATTAAACAACTGTAACCGTTCCTTTCATGGTGTGTCTGTTACATATATTTAAAAAAAATTGTATATGTATAAGAGGGGATAACTAAAACGTCTCGACCCCCAAGCTCACGTCAACACGGGCCCCGTTGGCAACCTCGCCGCAGCCATGTCGAGTGGGCGTACTGTTATGATAACGCATAAGTACGACACCACATCACACCACACTAACAAAAGTTTAAGATTTGCCAGTTCCAAATTTACTCAGTTTTTAACTATTTCCTACCTTATTTTAAACGTATACGTCTAGTTAAACTACCTAAAGAACTAATCTACTTGTTCATACAATTATAAAATATTTCTTAGTTCAATCGGCGAGTCGCCTCATCTGCAACGTGACTTTAACGATTTAAAATTAACGTAGCAGCACAAATGGCGAGATTCCTGAAAAAGTCAATTAAAACACTGTCCAACTAATCAAGGGAGAGAGGTTCCCTCGACTCCGCGCAGTAAACTTTGACCTCTCCAGAACGCAACCAACCAAAATAGACTAACTTGATTCTACGTAAAGGTAGAGGTCCGCCCACGTCATAATTTCTGCAAAGCATAACTATAATATTAAATTAGTACAAACAGGCCGCTTCCGATGTTCAAAGTGAACGCGCGCGCGTCAGCCCCACAGCCCTGGCAGCCCCGGATTTATTTCTGTTTACCCGCTTCTTAATAAATCCCCACTTGTTTCATTACAGTGTAAGTCCCTCATGTTTGTTTTATGCTCAACCTTAATCAAAGAACAGAAGATATATATATATATATTATATAAAATACATATATAAAAACCTACCTACCTAACTATAAATTATGAAAGAATTACTAACACAATAAAAAGCGTATAAAATCACGTTAAATACTCCCACATCCTATTAACCAATTCTCTTCCGGACTTACTACTTAACTTCCGGAAATACTGAAAGTGTAGCAGGTAGTGATAACGGTCCCCGGTTTTCATCCGTGTGGATAAATAAAATTGTGAAAATGCATCCGGTGCAACGGGGCAGGTGGCGGGCAGGTCGCAAGCGGGTGTATAGCTAAGCGTTAACACTCCGTCCTTATCGGCTGCGATAGCAAACGGCAAAATAGACGCGGGCAGTCGAGGACCCTTTCAGTCTCGGAGAGTCCTTAATCCTCTCACCTTCCCGCCCCTCTCGTTCGCCGTCATTGTGTTGATAATTTATTTATCAGGCCCTTTGCAAGAGGAATTACATAATTTATCTGCGCTATTCTTTTAAACATTTAGGTTGCGCTCGCCGACCAATTTGTATTTTCCGTTCTACCAACTAAGCAAATAATTATTGTATACAACAAATAACTCACCTAAAAAGAAAAGATGGACTTTGTCATTAACTTATTTAACTACATATTTTATCTTCTACATATACACATAGCTAAATTGAATAAAGAAGTAATACAACTACATTCAATATATGTAATTAAAGTAAATAAGTATGAAGAATAACGCTAAAGGTACATCATACACTGCGACGGAGGGTAATGATATTTTTTTTATAAACCATGTCGCCCGTTGTCATGGCAGCATACTTAAATTTCCCCGTAACAAATAAATCCAATCTGTAAAACAATACTCTCACTTCAAAACGAACCCTTCAAGTTTCCGGATTCAAACAATTAACAGTCCTTAAAATTAGTCTCGAACATTGAAATAAATTATTCAAAGTGATACAAATTTCACAGTTTAAAATCTTCCGAGGGTCCGCCGACACTGGCCAAATTTTGGGGAGCGTGCCCGGGGGCCGCAAGTAGAATCGAACGGGCGGCTAATAAAAAAGTTTGGGTAAACATTTTGACAAGTGCTGCTCCTTTCTTAACGCAAAACTGCAGGGGATTTGAATGTTTATGTTTGACCTCGGATATTCCGAACTCGAAAGATTCAATTTTAAATTTCGACAACAGAAGGTGATAGCGCGCGCATGGCCAGTGTCACAGGCTCTTGCGGGGGCTCTAACCTGGAATGCTAAAGTGCTATCTGTTCCTTTGCTCTGAAAAGGAAGTGTTATTTAAAGTATTTCCTGTCGTACAAAAACATGAATGGGAAGAATATCGCCGCTAGAAAACACAACCATTGAATTAGTACCTGTTTTTGAGGGCCTCAAGTTTACCCAATTCATATTAAACTTAATTTTTGAGCCGCCGTGACGTTCGAGTCGACAAATATTTTAAGAGGGCTCCCCTCGTCGCATCTAATGTCGGAGCCTGTGCCCGATGGGTGCCAGGCACGTGCCCGGTGCGCAAACACGGCCGCTCAGCGAATTTAATAAAAAGAAAAATTATTGCGACGGAACGGACCGCGATCCCAACGCGAACGCAGAATATGTAAATAGTATTAGAGATGAATAAGTATTTATATTCTTTTGGATTTAAATTATTGTTATTAATAATGCCCAATTTCACTACTGAATATGAAGAAAAATCCTAATACTTTCAAACAGTGCATGTATTATGTAATGAACTGAAAACTTTTACTATTGAATACTTTGTTGGTGTTTCAGTCGAAGCTTTGTCAATTAAATCGAGCGTGGATTTCAAAGATTTATGTCTAGAAGTTTATGGCGCTGCTGCTAGTCATTTGACCGATTGGGACAGCTTATCTGTTGATAGGCCACAGACGTTCCGCCCTGACTAGGCACTCGCAACGCATTACTTGTATGCGGAATATATTGAGACATGTAAACAAAACGTGGAAGGATCTGACAATTCACCATGTTAACATCGAATATAAGATTATTTACGAAAGGCATTGATTGTGTGTAGATTCCGATCAGTATTCAGTCGCAACTGACATTATTAAGAATTAATTAATGCATTCGGTTATGCACCACATTTGTTGCGGTTGGTTCATGCTGAAGGTGTCGTTGCCGATGTGCTCTGTATCACCCATTGATGCGGACGAGCTCGCGGAACAGACTCGCGCGTCAAGCGGTATGTGTAACCGATACATAAATTCGTTAACCATCATACAGGGGGCGTAGCTCAGATGGTAGAGCGCTCGCTTAGCATGCGAGAGGTACCGGGATCGATATCCGCCCTCCAAAATATTTTTTGGTATTTTACAATCTTTAAAAAATAATATAAATCGCTATGTTTAGGATCTTAATAAACTTTTATAGATACTGTTTTCTAACGACTTATTCTTGTTTTTTTTTCCATTGTTACTGGAAATAATTTATGACAATACTTAATCGTAACAGTCGGTGAGATGAAGCTCACCGGTGAGGCTGCGCACCTCTCACTAAGTGCCGGGAACTGAGAGCTGGGTGCCGGACGCCGGGTCACCCTCTGCAGCTTCGTGTATTCAACTCGTTTGAAAGAAAGTACATCGAAATCAGGAACAAATTCCCGCTCCGGTAGTTCGAAAACAAATATCGCACCGGCGAAGCAAAAAACACCCCGCGCACGGTAACATGCGCTACGCCGAGAAATTGTAAAATGTTGCTCATTAAGATGTTGACAGTAATTCTGCCGGTTAAAATATGACACCTCCCTCTTCCGGGTCGGTAATTTGTTGAAATACACGCGCAAGATACAGTACACCTGCATTGTGTACAGAAAAATATTATTTCGAAATTCATTTTTGGTAATTTTAATAATATACTTAATATGCATTAATCTAATTCCGTATACACACCGCAGCTGGTAGAGTTTGCCCGCTGCTGTCCATCACCGCCACGTTTGTCGTTTTTATAACTAATGCCAAGGACTAATTTCTCGTTAGTATTTAGTGAAAAGGAATAAAAATATTTCGATCCTTATACAATGACTATTGTATAAGTTGACAATCCCCACCCTCTCCCCCGCCACACACCGCTGCCAATCCAGTTACCATGACCTTGGGGTCGGCCGCAAATCTAGCACATAACTTCCGCTCCAATAACGCGGTAATAAATTACACAGGCAAAGGTTACAGCCAGCGCACTTCTCATAATAACACGCGCGTACCCAACTGGAGTGGAAAAATCACCGACCGCGGGGAGATAAATTATATACATTATAATAACAGCTAATGTCTTGATGGGTTTCGTAGGCGCGGGCACGAATCCTTCGTTCTGCACGTTTTGTATTGTCTCAAAACCATCTCCTAACACAAACAGATCAATAGAAGTATTTATTGGGAATAACCACGACGTTTTTTTTAATAAACTCAAATTTCAAGTTGCAAAATATCTGTGAACAGGCATAAGTAATGAAGTTCAGTAATGCATCTATATCTGTTTAATGGAGCAGCATTTATTCATCCTTAGGTTCACTACGGTCAGCTCTACACCTGCTATTTGATGAGGGGGGGTTTAAACGCAGGTACATGCCACCATTCCATAAACTCTTTAACAGGCCGTCATTAATTAAACACTAACAATAAGTTCAATTCAAGCACAAACTTATACTTTGTTTTATATTTTCTGTGATTATACTTAAATATGAAATGTACTCTTTTGTAGAGATTATTTTGCGCCATTTTCCACTACTTACACCCGAGACAAAGAAACAAGGAGGCAACATCTCCTGCAAAGCTTCTCGTGGCGTGTCGGCCGCTGCCGGTGGGTCGACCCTTACCTACCAACATACACAACGTGTGCGAAACCGAGCGTTTGGTTATCAACAAAAGATCAAACCCGGAGTTTCATTCCTGTTATGAATGAACTCTTTCACAGGACGAAGCCTCTATTCACAAAAGTAATATTAATAATTTTGTTTTATCTGTACCACGCGGGGGCGTAGGAGTCAATATTGGAATCAAATGTATCAGTTCCGTTAGCATTGTATATTTGAAATCTATTATAATTAAGCCGACGTGACTTGAAATCCCACTTTCAGAATAATGAACGTCATATAAAAGATCAGTAACAGAGTTTATAAGAGTTTAAAGTGATAACGGATGTAAAGCGATATCATCCAAATGTAAACTTGAATCCAGTAGTATGACTTTGCCGATCATATGTGCAGACTATTAAAGAGAAAGGTAAATGCGGACCCAGTGCAGCAGGCCGCGCCCGGGGCGGTCATAAACGTGTTCTACCAACGTCATATACAAGTGCAAGCTTTTACTGAATGTATTATTCAACGTTAACAACGAAAGGGGGCGTAGCTCAGATGGTAGAGCGCTCGTTTAGCATGCGAGAGGTACCGGGATCGATACCCGGCGCCTCCAAATATACCTTTTAGCTTTTTCTTCATTTTGATAACAAAATTTCATTTGTATTGTCGTATATGATATTATTTATACCTGTAATTACGTAAATGATATCAAACAACTCAAGATTGTATTAAACAAGGAAACAATATTCACTGACGGACTATACCCGCCGTCAGATTGTTTCGATTACATATAAGCTTAGGAAGCAGTTACCAAATCCCTTTGACAGAATCAATGCTATACTCTTGGGCACATTATAAAAGCAGCTTTCTTTCGTTTATATGTGTATATTGTAAAGAATTTCAAAGAATACAAATGAGTCAAAAGAGCCGCACGTCGCTCCCCTCGCCCACTAATTTATTTGCAAAGAAACAGCGGTCAAAGCCAGCGCACAGAGGCACAAAGGGATAAGCCGCGGATAATGAGAAAAAGGTTCACTGTTAACGGAACTCCTATGCGTACGACGTATGTATCACATTAAAACCTCCGTACAAATAGAGTGAGACAATATTAAAAAAAAATCACAAATCTGTGTAACGTTAATTTTTAGAAGAAATGAATACATGTTATGCAACATTACCGTGTTCCTTGTTTTTGTGTGAATAATACCAGGGGAAGTCGGTGTGACTGAGCCACGCGGTCCCTGCCGACGGAGAGACATCAATCTTTACGGCGGGAAGAGAAATCAATAAACATCATGATGCTTAATATTCAGCACTTACATCCTCGCGAGGGACGCAGCCAGGGCGGCGCGCGTTGCCTCCAAATCAATGTGAATTCTAATGTTAAAATCTTAGTTTTCATAATTCCATTGTGTATATGTAAGTAGTATATATTAAGCAAACGATTTTCACGGAAATATGGGAAACACGTACCAAATTTCAATATGTATATATATTTTTAACTTCTTTTAATATTACTCCGTTTGAAATATAATTACCTATAGCTATACTTAATCTTTGGGGGGATGACTGTACGCAGCGGTGAGCATCGGCCACGACCAAGCGTCTTGCACCGCCTGCGGATGGGCAGGCCCGCGGGGAATGCCCTCTGCTACACTGATTACTAACTCTATTCCCAATCCATGTACTTTTCATTTTTGTGCTAACATTTAAAAAATGCACGGAACAAAATTTGTTTTAAATAAAATAGTTAAATACATTGGAAAAATCCTATTAAACTAAGCCATTTACCCTTGAGCAAAGTTCATGCGAAATAATCTAAAGCGACTGCGGAGCAACAACTGCAAATAACGGTCGACACAATGGATTTGGTAGGGGCAATTTTACATTAATACCAATTTATTTGCAATAACTGACCTAGCCGTGTACGTTGTACGCCAGACCCTGCCTTGTCCGGCCCGTCTCTACAGTGATAGTTGTAGAGGAGTAAAGCACGAGTACAAACATACTCCCAATCTTCTGTTTCTCTAACACTCCGCACATTTATGCATAAGTTTAATTGAAGGTATAAAGATAACAACTTTTACTTAAGAATTTATAAATGTTGACGGTATTTACCAAAAAACCATTTCCAAAAATTGTGAAGAGATATTCAACACAGGGACGGGTGTACGGGGTACATACACCTACACCACTTCACTTACGTGTACTAACCCATCCTAAACTAATTGCTTTATTATGGTTAAATTACTGAAACTGAACTTGTAAAGTGACATCTCCCACGTATTAACAAGTTAAACCTCGGTGTAATTAAGCTCCATCGTGCTCCAGTAAACATGATTACTTTAGTTATTAAGTTGTCGCGAGAATAACTGTTCCATCGGCTACGTAGCGAACAAAATGTGGAACAACTGGCAGCGTGGCGATAGAGGTTCAAGAAAATAATTTTATTACAATAACGAGATCTAAGCCAAGTGATGACAGAAGAGAAACCTAACGAAAAAGACGCAGCACGCGGAGCCAGCCGTATAAAGTTGTGTCAGAACCAGTACGTAAAAAGCATGATGTTGAAACTTTTCAGTATCGTTAACTGGATCGAAACTATTACTACCTAACGCTATACAATTGGTGCGGCCGGTTATTTTTTCACCGAGTCACAGATGGAGCTGTAGGGCCATCCGAGTCCAATTACCCGGGCGGTATCGCTTCGCGCTAATCCACCAGTAAGGATGGACGGGCAACGTGAGCGTGGGAGGTGGGGGTGGGGGGATCCGCTAGTTCTAAATATAAATGCCTCTGATATGAACTCGTACACAGGAAACTGGAACGAAATGTTACTGCGAAAACAAAGGAAGGCGAGAGGTGCTGGCGCACGGGGTAGGGCGCGTGCGGTGTGCGCGGTGTGTGGAGACGTGTGGAGTGCCAGGCGAGCGGCGGCGAGGAGTGGCCCACCACTCCCGCGACACGACACAAGTGCTATTTTTCACTTCGCGTACACGGTTTTGTGAAAAATATAAGTACACCTGTCAAGCGGGACTACTTACACCTATGACTGATAAGAAAATCATGACGTTATTAGAAAAACAAAAACAGGTAACAGAAGTATCCCGGCACTCAACTTGAATTCTTCCAGAACGAGACCTAATATTTTGTTAAAGCATATTTAAAAGTATGCGTGAAAGTTTTTAGGACTTCAACAGTTCGAGGCTAATTCTTCACAACACTTTTATTCAGAACATTTTTTTAATTAAAAAACCACTTATACTACTACATAAGGCAGAATTACTCAGTAATTCAGTAACTATCAACGCAGCAACAATACAGTATAATTTTAACTGTTTAATTTGAAATTGTTGGTAAGTAAAACAACGAAAATCCGATATAAAGTGTAACGCCCCTATACTGTACATATTATGCTGTATGTTTGGGTTGTCCCTTGTTCTCTTCATATGCATCATAGTGTATATTCTGTCCTAAAAATTACAGAAATAAAATAGCACTACGATAGACTATATTACAATAAAATATACGTTCTATATTTGCAATTAATGTTAAATTATGAATAATAAATTTGTTAATTAAATACGTATTTAAAAAACTTATTTCTTCCTACACTGTTAACGCAAGCAAATTATACAAACATTGTACCAGCGCCATCTCACCACACACGTAGAAGTCTTCAAGCTCCCACTACGCAAATTTAAATCCCTGGGGAAGTACGACAGGAGTAACTCTCCGTGGTGTAGTCTGTTCCCAGTAGATGGCGCTGACTAACAAAATTTTAAAAATTCTCAATTCATACAATTTTAGAAATTAGCAAATTTTAAAAGCCAAATATCACTTTACCTTATACACCTTCCGTTGAAAACAAGAAGAATCCTTTAAGAAGACTTACCTGTAAAAAAAAACATAATGTTACACAATTGTACATACCCAAAAATTAAAAAAAAAATCAATGTCAGTGAAATACGCGGTAAATTTTTATTAATTATTAATAAATGTCTATAATACACATCT
>DWLS01005949.1:0-12144 GCA_018246255.1 Pachliopta kotzebuea | reverse complement strand
TGTAAATTCTGTAAAGTATGCATAGGGAAGATAGATCCCTACGCAGTGTCAAAGGATCTAGCCGATCGGCAAGTTCAGGATCGTCGACAATCCGTCGAATGGAGATAGCTGATAACCCGGAGCGATATTATTTATTAGGTTATTAAACAGTAGCTTGTGTCATACAAACAATATTTATTAACTCAATTTTACATCTGGCTTTGCAACCGATCCACCTTTGCCTCAAAACATGATTTAATAATATAAATCGGTCATCTGTCACGTCACAGCGCGCTGTCAGTCACACGTCATCGCGGAATGAGCAATGTTTATTCATAGGCTCCCCTGAATGGCCAGTGATGATCGGAACGATTACGGCCACGTTCGAACGCCCACCGCTACGTTCGAACGCTCACCGCCACGCTGCGAACTGTCAGTTCGAACAACGCGTTCGAAATTTGAATTTATGATCGCTTTGACAATTTTCGATTTCATCCGGCAAATGTTTAAAATTAAAAATAATAGAAAGACTACGAAAACGATATATGGACCGTTTTTTTTTAAAGTGGTGTTAAATCCATTTTTGAGAAAAATGAGCTACCACGTAATTCATGCTTAATTTAATATTATAATTTTTTTATATAACTTCTTCTTTTTAAGGTAACATCTTCTTCCGAAGGTCGGCGATCATTACGGCAATTTAGACCTTAGTTGTCGCGGCTCTGAAAAGCGAACTGGTGCTCTTTTCAAACCACTGGCGTAGGTTTTTTAGCCAGGATGTTAAATATAATTTCTCAAAAAAATCCTATGTTTTTAAATCGGTCGGTAAATGATATTGCATATGATTTGCATGTATTTTTAAATCAACAAATATATGGACTTACGTCACTTTCAAAATAAACGGTCGATATATAGAAGTCCTTTGCCGAAAACGCAAAACGGAACACCGTATTAAAAATAACAATTCTTTAATACTGTAATATTTATTATATTAAAAGTATTTAGTTTTTATTATTAATTATTAAATACTTTATTAATATAACAGTATATTTTCTATTTCATTTATTTAAAAAAACTTGTTTTTTATTATAAAGGTATTTTGGTTATGGTAATAAAAAGTCTTTTAACCATTTTAATGGCGCCCGCACGTCATACGGTTGTCAAAAAGTGGCGGGAAAAAAATCAATCAAATTTGTGTTGCCATTTAAGGCTACTTTCTTGCACTCGAATCGTAATGAGACGAAAGACAAGTTGACATAATGAATCGACGTTTAGGTTGGAGGTCACATTAATTTTCCATATACGTATTTAAGTTAATTATTTACTTTCGTTAAGTGTATTACTGATGAAGACTGTAGAATTTTATGATTTGTTAGTCCGATTCAGAGCCTGCATGTAACAGTCCCCAGCACCCATAAGCTTTTTTTTTCTTTTTTTTTTCGGATGAAGTTGAAACTTTCGTCCACTATTATGGCCGCGAAAGCTTCATCGGACCCTAAGCTTGCTGATCCGGATATAAAGAAGAGGAGAGAGACGAAGGAAGAGGATTTGGGGAAGGAAGAAGACACCCATAAGCGTGATGCCTGTTAACCATGGCCATCTACCACAATGTGAATATTGCAAGTTTGTGCTTTAGCTAGTGTAGTTACCAGTGGTGCTTTTTATGCCCTTCAAAAGGACCACGCTTATTTCTTGCTATGGAGCAGCATATAACATATTTATTCAGAAACATATTAGTACTTTAAACTATAAATGTATAACATTTTTGACATTTCTCCATTATCTATTTAGTTTTTATCACCAAGCGTTATTTTTTACCATACTGTATATTATTTATCTTTCTAATGCAAAGTGATGAGACGAGTGATTCACAAATAATTGTTTATCGTCTTTTAGCCTGTTTCCATTTCAATCGGAAAGTCCCCTGATTCTTTCTCTACAAACTACGTTTCAATATAATCTGTTCCATTCTATACTTTGTGTGATATTTTTTCGGACAACAGTATCTTGGTTCTAATTTCAGTAACAACTATTTTGTTCATATGTTTATCTATGAACTTGTGTTTTTTCTAGCATACCAGAACGTATAAGTTTTAAATAAAAATTTCACGTTTATAATACTATGCAATTTATTCGTGTATTGAGAGGTCCTTGAAATATAGTTCTTGCACTTTGCCCTTTATAACTGGACTCTGAAAGCATTGCCAAAAATTAAGAATGCAGTTTTTATATAAATTCACCAACACGAAAACAAGACGGACTGAAACCGTATCAAAGATTGCGATCTGGTAATTAAAATTTTTACTTTCACTGTATGAAAGGGGACAATGTTGTCGAAGGGATGGCTGCATAATGAGACATCGTGTACCATAATTTAAAATATTAACGTATATAATGAGTCTCATTAATTTTCTTCCATTCTTTTAGTTTGTAATCGGTGCAAAAATTAAATTTTATGAATATAGTAAGCCAATGAAAATAAAAATAAAACGAAATACAACGCTAACCTACAAACTGCAAGCCAAAATTCAAAATTTGTAATCCTTGCGAACAAATGGTTTAATATGATCATCAAAAAAAAAACTTAAAAACATTAGGTACAGTAGTTACAGAAAATTAGTATAATTGCTGAAATACTGTAAGTTTAGTCACAGAACATCGACTATAATATGATGCAGTGATCAATTAACGAGCATCATATTATGTTATTGGCAGATTTACCATCAGATTTACATCCCGTTCATTTAAACAAATAAAATAGTCTGAATTATGCAGGATACTTAAAACCATACTGATAACAAATTTCCAAGCTTAGATAAGACGAGATGATGGGCGATATTAAAAGCATTGCTGGGAGCCACTGGGTTTAAGCAACGCAAGACCATGTTTTGTGGAATATCTTACAAAAGACCCATGTCTAGTAGTCGTTCATTGCTTGAGATGATGAGTCATAGCACCCCCAAAAATAAACTACTTCTTTGTTAGAAATTTCTAGTAATAATGTAATTATCCCAACAATCACAAATGAGATGGAAATCAAATATAACAAGGCTCAAGAGAAAATAATGGGTCATGTCCAGCTAATGATGATCAGTAATTGTTGTGATGAAACAAATCATACAATTTTACTATTTTTAAACATTTAATAGGTCCTTTAACTTGGACCCTACAACTTGCATAAGCGCTATATAAGTGAATTTTGATCTCATTATCGTCTCGCACGCCTTTTGTAACGGTACTGAGACGCGATGGAAAATTATAATTGATCGATGTCATCTTATCTCATGATTATCAAGAGCTTTCATACGCACCGGTTTCCACACTGTCTGGTGAATGAAATTTACACGGGTAATATATGAAACTATTAATTAAAAAAAAATCTTTTCAGTTCTTCAATATTCTTTAGTTCCAATAATGAGCAATCACTTAACATCAATGTAACATGATTATTTTTTCAATTATATAGACTAGCTATTGATTTTGGTACCACCAGTAAATGGAGATCTAATATTTAATAGCAAAGCTGATTAGTATAGAACAAGTCTTTTAATTATTTTCTTAAAAATCCCAGATTTATAAAGTAAAAGTGATATCTAGCTTCAGAGGTCCAAAGAAACTTCTCTCCATATAAAACACCACAGATCCGGAATTGGATCAGAGAACTCCTTTATTATATTTTATTATGATGAATGAGATGTCCAAGGAGGTTTATCTTATGATAAGCCCACCCATAATAATGTGAGGCTGTAGACGTTTATATAGTACGGCATTGTGCTCCTCGCCTTGATACAAATGATGTCAAGTCTCATTACCGCCGTAATACCACTACAGCTACCTTCAAACTGAAACTCATCAATATTTTACTATCCAAAATGATACCAGAAAAAATCTATGAACTGCAGTGATATCTATAATGCAGAGAAATTATACATTCGCATTAAAAATTAAATGTTCTGCATGCTATTATTTCTTACCAGTAATTCTTGTTACCTAAATACACCTCAGTAATAACGGCTTTGTCAAGCATTTCCGAAAATTTTACACTGTGCAGAATATTATTTAATTAGGTCACGAGCCACCTCTCTGCGTCAGCTTAGCATAATTGGAGTGGCTAATGAGAACGTTAGTAATGTTGGCATTAATGAAAAAGAAATCATTCCCCTCCTGCACCTCCCTCTTGTACATTAATTAATGCTTCCTCTTAATGCGGGTTCTTTTTATATCATACTCTGCATAGCTTTTGCGTTGATTTCGCAATTTTCATTTCGACGCGCAGATAGTACGCGGAAGGGGCTGCCATTAGCGATTGGACTCCAGCGGTACATAACACGTTATTAATATCTTTACTGAAAAATAACCTAAATAAAAATTTTGGCTAAAATATAAAACATTTGATACAAGAGTTTGGCTAATAATTGAATGTCCATACTGACTTAAAAATGTGGTAAATGGAAATGTGTCTATTCTACTGTTTAAAAATTAAACTAATGTATGGACACTTACCTTCATCTTCATCTCTACTTCTTTCTTTCAAAATCCTAATGTAAAGAGTTTTTCAAAAGACTAAGGTTCTTAAAAAGTCGGTTTATTGAAGTCCTATTGTCAAGTTTCTTTATATTACATTTAAAATTTCGTTTTTGTTCGTTTTACGATGAACGTACATATGTATAAGATAACGCTGATGCAAATGAAACAAGCAAAGATTTAATGGGAAAACGTTGTAGCCGATGGGCATGAGAACATTAATGAAGAAATATATACGAAAACCTGCCCATACTGTGTTTACATATAATGAAATAACGATAACATACGGGCACTTAGTACAGGAGACCGGAAAGCAGGTCTGGGATATGATTATCAGAGAATCTTCTACTCATTGCTGTTAAATATAATAGACTATTTAAAATTACACCAGATTATTTCGTAACAGATAGGTAGAATGATAAAATTTAAAAAATAATGAATTAAACGATTTACTGAAGTAAGAAACTAAGCGTGTAATGTGGACCATAGTGTTGTTTTGTGAACATACTAACCAGTTTGTAATTAGTGAATTAGCTTCAGTCACTTTTATAGACTTTGGATAATAATGATCAAAAAGATCAGAGTTTTATGTAACACAAAATTTTTTACAAATATTTAAATTAAATTATGCAAGTCAGTGGCAGTATTTCTGATGAAATAATCGCTGGTAAGATGCCTTACATTACAGCGGTCCATCTATGCAACATGATTGTAATAACTCAATGGTAACAACTTTTACAATTGACATTTATTGCGCCCTTAACCAATTTTATTTAAATTTAATTGCCGTGGGAATTCATTTAAATACGTTTAAAGTTATCCTGATTTAAATAGCCTTCATGAACATAAGCTGCTGAATTGAAAATCCGATAACATTTTTATGTACAATCCAACTTACAGTGATTGAAAATAAATAAAGGTCAGGAAGTGGAATATTTAAGTGCAGGAGAAGCCAATCGCAGAGGTAACCAATTAGTATCCCCCATTGTCGATAGTCGTCAACAATATCCTGAAATGATGATGAATTACAAAAGTCTAATGTATTAACATTAGACTTTTGTAATTCATCATCAGCCATTAGGCTCAAAAAGAAAACAAAAAATATCATAAAGCGAATACAACTACGAAAATAAAAAGAATCGCTCCTAAAAGCATGCCTTGCGGAATACCTTAATAGCTACTTGTTAACAAATGACACTAATCTTATTTTATTATTTTTTACTATTTCTATGTAAAAGATCAAAACGCCTAAATAAAAATTCCAATAACTTGTAGGAATATGAAACATATTCTTTTAACATAAAGTGTAATATTTAATAATAAGCAGACTTATATACGGTAGGAATAAAGCCAAGCGAATTTAGCCAACCCTTAGACATGTTAAAAAAACAAGGAATGTTTTAGATACTTTTATTTACTAAGTAATGTATATAACATATAGTTTCAACTAAAAAAGAATAAATCACATAGCTGTTACAATAATAGAATTCGTGACACATTTCGCAGGGAATGTCTGGACGGGTAAATTCAGCACATTACTGTTCATTTATGCATGTCTAAGTAAACTGGTTGACCCTTAGACAGGTCAGGGCCACTTGGTGCGTGTGTTGGGAGATCGAGACAATAAACCTTGCGAAATAATGCTACTAAGAATAACGCAAACGTGGTAAGATGGATCTGATAAATTTTGGATTTACATAAAATATTTAAAATACTTGAAAATTTTAAATTAAAATCACTCGTTTTGTAGATCGTTATTTACTAGGCTACGGTTTAATATTATGAACATTTTAAAAATACATACATCTTTCAAAAAAAGAGGACCGCGTTTCAAATTCCCAATAGACAAAAACTGGAACATGCACGGTATAAAAATATAGTGATATTTGTAATGAACACCAAGAAAATTTATAAAATATTTTGAAATAGATCTTTCACTGTTATTCCCATTTAGACAGATCTATTTTTTGCAAAATATGCTTTATGAATTAAACTTTTTCTTAATAAAGATACCGAGAACGTTTGCTATTTTACCCTTGAAGAGGTATAAAACGCTCTACTAATTTGAGTTGTTCGTGTATAATCGTTTCTGCTTACAGATTTACGACTTATGTTTCATATTAACGATGAATTACGGTCCATATCTCACAAATCATATTGTTAAGAAACCTTAAATGACTCAATACGAGAAGGTACATTAATAAATTGCGCAACCCGTCCTGGCCAGCGTACCGGAGAAACGGTGTTTTCCTTATATATTTGGTTTATCATCAATTCAGACTTTTCTTTTAACCATTCAATGAAATTGGTGAAAGGACGTACAATTAAATTAAATGTCGGTATAATTACTGCGTTAATACTACACAGTAGTTAAAAGAGACTTACTACAAACTACTCCACAATATACATCGTGAGGTGCCAATTAGCGCAAGTGGGTGCCGGTGTACCTTGCGATCGGTATCGGGATCCCTACAGCGTGCACATTGTTACATTCACCAACATATCTCTTCTGAATCACCAATTAAGCTAAATTTGCACTACCGTCATTATAAAAAAGAGCACAATTGTGCACATGATAATATTAAATAATAGCAATAAGAGAAATTAAATATTCTACTCGTTAATAAAATGGAAAATGAGCCACTTTATCAGAATGACGAAATTGGACTCAAATTGAACTTATAAATATTTTTCGTAACGCATTCGTCTTGCTAGTTCTATTAAGTCAGTACTGACATTTTTGGATCAGATAATTAAATTAAATTTTCAGATGATTCGTTGTCTAATGAAATTATAACGCTTTCTTGGCAACTGGTTATACCATACATAAAAATAAACTAAAATAAAGAAGAAGTACCATTAGCTCAGCATAAATTTATTCCGCAGTAGTTCTTGGGACTCCTAGCAGAACACTAAGGGGTTATAATTTATGTATCCCCGTGGTTTCCTACAACTGAAAATAATTCATAAAGACTTACGAGAACAGAAATATCAACAAATAACACGCGAAAGCGTTTGCGTGACCGCATTAATAGAAACTACATGTGGGCTGAGTTATCTAACGCTTATGTTCAACGAACGATTCCTCTACATTTCAAGAATAATTTGTTTCATCAGTTAACCTTCGCAATGAGGGTCAAGTATAAAATTATATAGGAAGTTTCGAACAACTTTAACGGTATTCACATAACAAGCTTGGCTTCTGACTTAGAGCCCTGATGATTTATTTCTCATCTTCCATCCTCAATAGTGATACAACTCTTGAGTGGTCATCATCATCACTTTAGGTTAAGGTTTTTCCGGAGACAGCAACGCGCCAGCAGTACCTCCAGTGTTGCAGGCGTCTATACGCTACAGTAACTGTTTACCATCAGGCAGACTATACGTTTGTTTGCCACCTTAGTGGTATAAAAAAAGGTGTAGGTAGCAAGTTTCTTATCACGCCACCTTTCCTCCCTAGCGGCAGGCTTTCTCGTGCATTCTTGTAGTGATGATGAGCCATTTACTGCCGCTTTTATCTCGAAAGTTGATCTTGTAGGCGATTTTCTTCGTGGTCTAGTACTTTCAATTTTACCCTGGTCCACAAGTCGCTCAATAGCCACCTGCCCTATTTGTTTCTAGAATTTCTGGTGTAAAATGATTTGTGATAAAATGATTGCTATTCTTTCAAGAGACTTCATTTTTCTTTTCTTTCCTAATAAAACAAAAAATATCAACCAATTCATAATGTGCTAAGATTTATTTTGAAGAATTCTGGTTGTAGTGAAATTGTATGAATTTTTAACTGGTCTACTTCACTCTATTCTCTTTGGTTCTTTTTCAACCTTTGTAGCTTGTCGTAAATATATTTTTTGCTATTTATTTTTAACATTTTAACCTTTTAATACCTTTCCTGGTTTACCGATTAGCGTGTCTTCTAAAACTCTGGCCTCTTCCAGCCGTTTCCATTTTTCTAGATTAGCTTTTAAATTCTTACTCACCATATAAATACCTACACTTATTGGCTCAAACTTATATCTAAGTTGGTAGTTTTCATTGACCAATAATGAGAAATTTTAGTTTATTTTCTTATTGTCTACACTTATTGTTATCATCTTTTTCCTAGTAAATATTTTTAACTCTCTTGTTATTATACACATCTTATTTTTTTATCTACTGTATGTGTAATGTTTCTATGGTTGTTTCTATTGTTTACTTATGTACTTAGTATAAAATAATAGTTGATTAACTTACAACTAATTTCTTCTCTGTCAACCACTTCACGTTTACTGGCAAACGTATGACTTACTGTCAGGTTAACGTATTGCCTATTTCGTTGTTTCGTTCCACTTAATGTATGATACTAGATAATTTTAAATTGATATGTGGTGATTAATACAATTTTTTTTTCAGGTATGTCGCAAAGATATCAAAAGAATTCCTTAACATCTAAAGTTGTAAGTTGTATTTTCCTAATACTTTCACGGAATGACTAAGACCTTGTCGTCATTCCAGATTACCCAGTTTAATACATTTACTGTATTTACGCAAATATTTTTATTCGCTTATTTAAATTTTGATATCTAATAAGTCATGGTGGTAAGAAATCTACCACATTACCAGACTGTCTTCTATTGTAGCCGGCAAAGAGTAATGTGTAAACTGTACTATGTTTCTGTTTGAAGAGTGATGTAAGCCAATGAAATTACTGGACACCTAATGTTTCAAAGTGATGAGCGCAATGTGATGCTGTGTGTATCACCTTAACGAGTGTCACATTATTTGCAAGCGTATCACTTACAATCAGGTGAACGCCATCGTCTCGTTGCAAAAAAAAACCAACATAATATCTCACCGGATATTCGGCGAACGATTTCATCCGGCAACTCAAACATAATTGCGTGGTATGTCTAAATAATTTCATTGATGTTTTATTATAAATTGTTATATTTTTTCCGCTCTGTTTACTTACAACATTCAAAACGCCCCTTATGATGTAATCCCTTTCCGGTCTTTGAACTTCATATAATTAAGGTACCATTGAACTTTATTAGTAAATGTAATTCGTTATATTGTTACTAATTCTTCTAATTCAACATTTCTTTAAATGCTCTCTCTCTTTCTAGTCTATGTCTCCTTCTTTAGTCACTTTTGGTAGAGGGGTTATGTTTCTAAAGATTTTTTATTCAGATGAATCCACGCGGTCATTGCCCTGTAATGCAGGTACTATTTTTGCCCAGACATCATAACACGTGCGTTCTATATACGCATCACGCTTATCTCGTGGATGTGGGTCAGTGAGACCTCGGCCAGTCACGACTTCACACACCTCTGTACGCCTCGTTAATTACCCTAACACTTTGACGCTGAACTATCGATGGTATAATTAAAGGTAGGCAGCATTCCAGGGGTATAAAAGGTCCTGTAAACAACTCACGGGATTCATGCCGACTTCACCTGATCATGATGCACCTTGCTAATTAACAAACGAGACTGGCTCCCTACCAACCCGCATTGGGCTAGTGTGGTGTGAAATGACCCAAATCTCCCTCTATTGGCTTATATCTACCAGTCGACGTCAATCGACTGATGATAGATTTCCAGTAAGTTGTTGTATGGAATCTTTTGCCTTTCAACCTGTATGATAGACATTATTATATATATTAAAATCCTTTTATATCAAAACACTGCTATCGTGAATTGATCAAAACCGTGAGCAAACGTTGATATTATCAATTTTTTTTATCAAAATTGCTACCAATTGAAAATATTTAGCGCTACGTTTTTATTTGGCGGCACTTTTCATCTCTGTTTGAGGTTCTTATCGTTCGGTGTTTACTTCAAGTCGCATGTATCATTGCAATCGACCTCTTCGCTATCTTTTATCAGGCCAAACGTTATTTTCGTCTTGTTCTGTTTTTGCTGTAGAGTCGAAAATCCAGCGAAAATCATTACTAAGAATGCGGATGTGGAAGAACTAGAGCGTCCTGCTGCTCTTCTATGAACGCATACATCAGGTTAAATAACAATTTGTATTCGGTTTTATTTTGCTACCACGAAACGTCTTCGGAGCCATTAATCACTGCATAAACCTCGTTATCGATATTGATGTCTAAACACTTCACTAAAATGTCACCTCACCAGAAATCTAACCTAGTTAATTTTATTGTATTGTTGTTTTACGGTTTTAGCTATCGAAAAGATTCTTAACGAGATTATGTTTAAGTGTTACAAATTTATATTACTTATCATTTTGTATTTGATTTCATGAAAGTATTCTTACAATCAAAGTTAGTGAAGAATTAGTGACATGTTTTACATAGAAAGCATGCTTGGTTTAGTAACAAATCAGCTTCAAAAAAGATCTGAATAACTATAGATAGTGATCCGCTGGATGCAGATAGCACAGGACCGATAGAAGTAAAGATCTTTGGGGGAGGCCTAAGTCCAGCAGTGGGCGTTTATCGGCTGATGGCGATAATAGTGTTCGTTAAAAATGTTTATTTAATTTATAGCGTCAAGGTTCATCAGTATATTTCGAAAGCAAATCAAAGATCTGCAGGTAAGAACTAGCTGTGCAGGTATAGCCGAGGTCTATTGGCATGAAAATTATTAAAAAACTAACAGCTCTTTTAAGGTTACCGCTTCTGAAATTTGTGGTCTTCTCACAGAAGGAGAAAATGAACTATCGAGGATTGGAGACGGGTCTCACGGACTATCAGTTAATTTGAGATCATAACCCCGTGTTTTCGAGTTGTACAGTGCATACGACCTCTATACAACTAAGTTATCGTTGCTTATATTAGCACAAACAAATAGCATAATTAGCGTGAATTTGTTATGTTGTCGATATTACTATCACCTCCATTCATGAGTTATCCTCAGACATGAATTTCTTTAAAGAAAGTGTGTACTTATAAATTAATGAATACAGAATTGTAATAAAATTACTACAGTTCCTTATTGTGTTGAATGGTAGCAACTTAGACCGGAAAAAGTGAAATCATATGTTCAATTATCATCAACAGCCTACGGCAGTCTATTGCTGGACATAGGCCTCTCCCAAGGAACACATCTTAGCCCAAACTTGAGCAGATCGACGCTTCATCTGGTCATGGGATTATGTTCAATATAACTAAAAAAACTTAAATATTTTAAAGTAATACTACCTACAAACATTAATGTTGCCTCCAAACCGATAATTTGTAACCATAGGAGAACTGTAGCTTAACGTAGTCCAAGGCATTTTATCTACAGATAACACATATCCATGCATGACAATGACATCACATTTTCCGCCAAAATTACGTCATTTTACAACAGCGGCTTTGCGAAGCGAAGGTTCTAACATATTCAAGGAAAATCGTATGACTTGATTTAATAGTTGCTAAGTTTTTTTTACCTCCAATGAACAATGAACTCAATTTCCTGTCTTATACAATGAGACTGATGATGTTAAACGCACTAATCAATTAATGGCTATAATAAATAGTAATTTAAGAAGAGAAGAAATATACAGTAAAGACGAAAAAAACGATGGAATAAATGAAGGTACAAAATGTAAGAAGTAAATGTATAGTAATAGAATATCATACAATAAATACAGGAACAAATGTTAAACAAGCAAGAAAGAGAAATGTTGTATGGCAAAGCAAATAAGAA
>DWLS01005948.1:0-12145 GCA_018246255.1 Pachliopta kotzebuea | reverse complement strand
CCCCCCGTGAGAGCCACGAGCGCTCGCCGCTGCGGCTCCCACGCGGGGCACTCTACCAGAGTGTGGAGCGCCGTGTCCTTCGGCGCTCCGCACTCGTGGCAGGTCGGAGTCGGCTCCCTTCTTGCGATCTGATGCAGGTACTTCCCGAAGCAACCGTGTCCGGAGAGTACCTGCACCAGGCGGAACTCGTGGTGGAATGTGGCCCAAATTAGGTTACGCTGAGCGACCGGATGGTAAGGTTGTTAAACAATACAAACTAGGGACTATCGTCCTGTGTAAATGAGCAAAGCTCTTTTATTTCACTGGTTCGGTATTTATATACAACTGCTTGTTTACAAAAATATGTGATACATAAATATTGTAAATAAATAATTATTTCACTGTGTGGCTATCCTTTTAAGGTTCTTGAGGTATTGTTGACTTTTATAATATCTATTAGGGTTATTCATGAGTTTATTGGTAGTAGGCCTCCGCTGCCGGATACCGTCTATATAGGCACTACCGCAGCTCCTATTTCTATCGCCAAATAGTAACGTGCAAACATTACTGTATTTCCTTTTGATTGGTGCTGTATTCTGGGGTAATGAGACTTCTGCGACGACTGCAATGTGGAGTTGTGTATACCATCTTAACCAACGTACCATAAGGTAGGCCTAATATGTCTCATCGAATAAAAAAAGGTTATACTTTAGTATTCCTATTACAATCTATGATGCTGGTTGATTCATCATCATATCATCATCAGCCTATAGACGTCTGCTCGTGGCCTCCTTCTCTAATAGTAGGCGGGTTTGGGACATTTGGTAAGGATATGTATATATAGTTGATTACATTGACGTAGCTCTAAACGAAAGAAAATTTTAAATAAACAGTGGCGTAGAAAACGATAGCGCATTTAATTTTATTTTATTTCTTAGAACTTCTTTGAAACACCTAAAATTGGGGTCCAATAGGCGGATTTAATGCCTACGGGCATTCTCAACCAGTCAACCTAAGAGGTGGGAGATACTGAAGTGTGAAAGTTGGATTTAAAGCTTAATAAAAATAATAATCATTATATGGTACATACGTATACATACAAAAATATATTACATATAAATAGATGAAACGCGCCACGACGAGGCCGATGCGTCTGAAGTCAATATTACACTAAAACGCTTAGCTCTGTATCCACCTGACTGAGCTTCGCCGTACTCACGGCTCCCCTATCCCGATATTACAATTCCACCAGTTCCATTCCTTTCTATACCAAATCGAGTATTCAACTTTATTTGACATCTGTATCTCATTGTAATAGTTTATTTCATCTCATTCACTTACCTAACGTTTCTGTTTTATAGAATTGTTCATATTTGTGTGTAATCATACATTTTACTAGTGTTAGATATCTATTGCTGGAGACCGTCTCGGTATCATCGCAGCTCCTGTTTCTACCGCCAAATAGTAATGTTCAAATATTACTGAGTTACAGTTTGATAGATGCTGTATGCTAGTGAAATTACTGGAATAACGATATTTAACACCTCACGTCTCAAGGCGAGAGTGGTGCTGTGTATATCATAATAACTTGCTCGTCTCGTCGTCTCATAACATAAAAAAAAATTACAGTTTATACATATTCTAACATATATCATCTTGACGTATATTTTATATCATATAATATAGAATAAAGCTATAATTTAGTTTTTAACTCAATCAGGTGCTTAATGGTCTTGTCTCTTTGTGAGAGAATTTTTCAAATCCCAATTTTTCTGAACTTTGAAGTTTGTCATATATCTATGTATATATATTTATATATAAGCATAGTAAAGAATTTGTACAACTGTTATAAAAAAAATTACAACGTATCTTTATTTCTAATATTTTTAGTAAACTTATTGGTTGTATTAATTTCTGCTCAGTCGACACAAGTGGCAGTGAGGACAAATTCACTATTGCCATTTATTTGATACCAAGCTCAAGAGTTCCGTAGTCAGAAGTGGAACAAGAAAATTGCTCTTGCCCAGACGGTTAAGAATTTTTATATTTCGATGTAAACACTCCTTTTGAATACCCAGAAAGCAAACCAATCCCACTCTACAATTCAAATATTTGCTGCAACTGACTTGCAATTCGCCTCAAGAGAACTTTCGAAATGCGAGCACTTCTATACAACTGAATAAATGTGTAGTAATGAAGAAAAAACGATTTCATTTGCTCTGTTTGGGAATTAATTGACTCAAAAGTATTTACACAAAAAAAGTATCTATTTTAAACATTTTTATTGAAAAAAACTCTAGTTCAATGAGGCAACGAGACGAGCAAGGCTCTCACCTGATGGTAAGTAATATATTCACTTGGCCATAACTTATCACTGGTTAAGATGATACACATAACTACATTGCACCCGACACCTCGACATGTAAGCTGTTAGGTCACCTTACTACAGTAATTTCATTTTTGGTATACAGTAATGTTTACTAGTTACTATTTGGCGGTAGAAATAGGAGCTGCGGTGATACCTAAACGATCTGCGGTAACAGAGACCTAACACCAGTTAACTTACAAGTAATGTATTTTCTTAATTGAATGAATACCGAGCTGGATTATTACCTAGTAATAAATGATAATCACGTCTATCACAGAGGAATGTTGAATATAATTTTAATGGAACATCTTATACTGAATGTGCAAGACACCGGTTAAATTCTCTCCATTTTCGTAGAGCTTCCTGGTTCGATTTCAGTGTCTAATAAATGACCTAGATAGGGAGCACCTTCGCATAGCCAAGCAGCAGCCATTGCATCATTGAAGTGTACTCCATCTTCATCATATATTTGAGCACAATTCACCGTCACAGTAATTTAATATTGTGTTAAAATTAAAATTTCTCTCGTGGTAGGTCTCTACCAAATCAGCTCCTTTTTCTACCAACAAATAGTAATGTGCAAAGATTACTGTATTACGGTGTGAAGGTGCTGTATTGGAATTATTGGGGTAACGAGACTTAACACCTGGTGTTACAAGGCGATGAGCTCAATGTGGTGCTGTGTATACCTTAATAAACAACTATCGACACTTATCGACTCTACGTCGAATAAAAAAAATTGTTTGAATTGTAACGAACAAAAATATTACCTGTCCGATATCGAATAATAGCTACATAAATTTATGGAAACCACAAAGGTTGTATATCGGGAATGTTGCCACAACTCCAATGGACCGGAAGCAAAATCCGCCAATGCTACATATAGGCAGGCAATCACTCAAATATTTACCGCCTTTGGCTTCTACAACGTCGCTGTTTGCCGAGTGTGAATATCCCGGCCGAGTGAGCAAAGGTGATGTTTAATGTATGTCGGCGATGCTGCTGCGGCACTGTTTGCACGGCATTGCTGAGCGCAAATACAGCAGCTGGAGCGCCGTGTAAGATACAACCCGGTGCTGGGAGATTGTGTATCCTGAATCGTTTGTTGGTCTACATACCCTTTAGCAACAACAAATCTGAGTTCAGATTTCTTTGAGTTCGCATAATGATTTTCTTGTCCTCTTAATTTTTAAACTTGATCTGCCACAAAATTGGATGAAGCTATTTTGGCAGCAGGTCGTTCACATAGTGGAAGACCCTGATCATTAATTTGCTCCACTAATAAAAATATCAGTAACAAATGTCTCTTATCACTTTGGTTCTCATTAACAGTATCATCACAACTTTTAATTTTTAACCTTAATACCTTTGCTCATTTATAAGGGTAAACTGTAGAGCCCTAAATTAAACTTTACTGTTGTCTAACCTCCAGGGATAAATATTTAAAATTTTTGCGGGATTAAATTCTAGTTAATTCTATTATCGTACAGTTTAACTAGAATTTTGTTATAAGATAGATACAGCCTGACGCTGGGAGATTGTGTATCCTGAATCTTTTGTTGGTCCGGATACATTTTAACAACAATAAATCTGTGTTGAGATTTTCTTGAGTTCGCAAAATGATTTTCTTGACCTCTTGTTTCTTAAATTTGAGTTGTAATTGTAAGTAGCGATTGGTTCAGCAGGTCGTTCATGTAATGGTAAACCTTTATCATTACAAAGCTTTACTACTCATAATGATACCAACGGACTGTTCTTATTACTTTGTTTCTCATTAACAGCATCATAACAACTTATAATTTTTTGTCCTAAAAATTGTCTAATTTAGAAAAGGTAAACTGTAGTAGTAACTGTGTAATAGTTCGCTAAAGTTATTAGTCCCTAGTTTACTATATTCTCACCTCCTAAGTTAAATATTAAAAAAATTTACTAGACTAAATTCTAGTTATTATGTAATAACACAATTTAACTACGAATATGCTAAACGATAATTTTTTTACCCACTTTAGAATACACTTTTCAAATGCAAAAATATGCAGCGAAATTGGTCTACCCGTACTCTACAATATTTGTATAAGTGAAATTAAAAAAATAAATAAAAAGAGAATGGAATAAAATGCGTTACACCAAACTGAGAATCACTATATTTACTTTGGTTAACATTATTAATGATCATCATCAGCCTGCCCCAGTCCACTGTTACGTATAGGCATCTCCCGAGGAATGCCCTTTAGCCCGGTCTTCGGCTATAAACATTACCACATTATTTCTAATTCTTCTTAAATTACCATCTTCTTTTCAAGGTCAGTATCATCTGAAAAGTTTACTAAAGCTCAAAACATTGCCGTAGGTTTATTAAACAGGTTATATTTATTCAATCCTCATTTCGCTTTCCTTATCTTTAGTCGTACGAGCTACAACTGTTGTAATACATATATTCCTCGATATAAATTCTCACATGATCGCTGTCGCAGATAAATCAGAGTATCTAAAATAAATTTCACATTGAAAACTTTATACAGTTAAACCAATCGTATGAAAACTGAAACAATCGGAGCTGAACGTCGGACAGACAATTCCTATAAAGCGGCGCGGGGCCCGGCGGTGTGCTGGAATATAAAATTCACGCTGAGTAGACGCGGAGAAATGGTTGTACCTTCGTGTAGACGGAATAATGAGCTTACTTTGAAATTTCTTGCACTGAAAATATAGAACAGAGGATACTCCTGTTCACCTTTAACAAGATTTTTAAAAAGTGCAATTGCTTATACCAATATTTTAATGAGCAATAACTGCTCTCTATTGCCGGAGGCCATCTAGGTAGGTACCGCCGCAGCTCCTAATTTTAACGCCAAATAGTAACGTTATAATTACTGTGTTACGGTACGAAGGGTGCTATAGCACCATGCATGGAATTACTGGGGTAAAGAGACTAAATACCTTACGTCTCAAGGCGACGATCAAGATGTAGTGCTGTGTATACCATCTTAACTAGCACTTCGTTATTATGGTCAAACGTATCACTCACCATCTCAGCAACGCCTTGCTCATCGCCACGTCCAATAAAAAAAAGTATTCTAACATAATTTTATTTGGCGGTAATACGTGATGGGATTTTCGATAACAGAGATAACAAAAACACCTTCGTGTCTTGTCAATATTAAAGTGAAGAGCGCAATATGTTGCAGAACTAGTAAATGTCAACGTAAAGGATAACGCTGCTTGTTACATTGGTAAAAGATATGCCTAGACGGTCTCCAGTAAGAGAACTCTACCGTCAGTAAACTGATTGGTAGTAGATAAACTTAATATTTCAAGAAGGTTATAGTTATATATATATTACTATAGTAACTTCTTAAGGTATACTCAAACCGGCCAGCGCAATATGAAGCAGTGTACGTATTATTGAGATTTCTTCTAAAGAACTTATACCTCAGTGACTTTAGGTTTAGTTTCGTAGTAAAATACTTATCGAAGTTATTTAGTAATATCTGCACGTCATCGCGGTCTTCTTCTTTAGTGAATACAAACGTTTGAAATATGTCGAAATCTCTGAGCCGATCAGATTTATATGTAAGCTCGCTTGCACTGCCGATAGTTCCGAATGCACCTCAGATGCTTCGTGAATGAAATGAATTGTTGTCTCCACCTCTTCCAAGCCTCTGCTTTGGAGACAGATCCTCCATCCAATTGTAACTCACTAAGTGGGCGAGCGTCCGTCCACCTTTTCTCACCGAAATTGCCATAATATCTTTTATGATCCGTACACTATACGACTTGTTTATTTATTTTGCGGAAGACCAACAGCCGTTTACACAAAAAAGGTATAATTGTTAATTAAACAATAAAAACTAGCCAAAAAAAGTTTTCACAAATAAAAGACATATTAGACAAATACTACAGTGCAAACGAAACAAAGAGAAAGACAAAAAAATCTAACTGCAAAACCACAATAAGAAGAGATTCACTTAGTTTAATTCTTACAGTTGCCACTAATGAAAAAATAATTGTTAATTGTTGCACAATATCTATATTATATTTATAAAAAAATTTCGTTTTAAGCCAGTAATTAATGATTTCCGATGTCACCATGTTTTGATTGCAATGAAACACGTAGCTCGTTGACAACAACTGATTTATTTTTACTCCACCGACATCACACAATAATATAAAAAATTCATGTACCCAACAGAATGTAAGAGGGTCCCACTCAAAAACTCAGGAACCCAATCCAACCTCACCTCGCCTGGGAGAGACCAATGTCCAGCAGTGGACTATCGATTGATGAAACATTCTCTCTGGTGCCATAGTTTTATTGGTAAATAGCGGAAGTCTAAAATGCGTTTTGTTTGTATTATATTAAGCCGTAAAATGGGATGAGGCAAATTTAAGCGTATCCCGATATCTAATTTATTCGCAGAGCGCTCTGTTTTCGCTAACTCGGGCGTTGTGTTAAAAACAATTTAATTAGCCGCGCAACTCCGCAACTTGGTACAAACTTGCGGCCGACTTGACGCACTGCATCCTCACCAACTTCCGCCCTGTGTAATGAGCTTGAGGGATATTACAATATCCCCTGCTCCAGCTCCCGATCGGGAACTTTCTGGTTTTTTTTTATTATGCAAAAGTTTAAACTAACTTCTCATGTGGGGATTTCTATCAAAAATATTATTTAATATTTAGATATTAATAACTGTTAATTGTTATTACACATTTTAACCGTATCATCACAACAGTGAATTTTCCCTTATTATCAACTTTGCATTGACTATAATTTAGTCAAGTGTGTGTATCCAAATTTCGTTGTGGTCGCATCCTGACCAGACATTAAGGTTGACATCGAAGGTCAAAACGGGTCGAAAATGAAACTTGGCATTAATATTGAGATGAGTACAGAGATGGTTCTTAGCCATATCTGACCGGCCAAAGTAAAGTGGTGCCGAAAGTAGTACCAAAACTATGCATATTTTTGACATTATTCTCATACTAATATGTCCTTCGTATAAAAATTACTATTTATATATACTTCCGGTATAACCAGACCAAATTCACCAATTACCTTAATGGTGCAAATTATTGATATCTTTATTGAATTAAAAATGTTTCTCGTCAGTAAATTAATTTTTTTATGTACTTCCGATTCTGGAGATAGATAAACTCTTTATACAGTCTTCATCAGCTGATAGATGTCCACAGCTGGATAGCCCTCTCCAAATAGTGGGGAAATTTGGGCCATCTCTCATCACTCTGGTCTGATTCGGTTTCGTAGCACCACGAGCAGGTGAGGCTGGCTTGGGTCACGTGAGTTGTTATATAACAAATAATTTAGACTAAAAAGAAAAGCTATTGGAGACAAAATAGAAATTAATGTTTAAGGTCGGCAATTTTCTGAGTTGGATGAACTTAATCTAGAAAGGTGACCCTTTTATACACAACTGTGAACCAAAGCGTTTATTAAGTTTTCAAATAAATTATCTCTCCCGGCATTATTGTGATTAATACGATTTTAGAAGATCCTATCAGAAAAGCTTCAATAGAAATATAATTTTCCATATAAAATAAACAACCTCATGTTCCCACTGATGAGGTTCAATGCCTTATTATTATAAATAAAATACATACTATTTTTCAACAGTTGTATATATTTAGTAATTGGTTATGATTATTCGTTGTAAATATATGGATAAAACTTAAAAAGGCCTAAGTTGTTTTAAGCAGGTTTTATAAGTAACTTTTGGGTTTTCAATTTCATTATCATTTGATTATGAAAATCAACTTGTTTATCAATTCAAATAAATTATCTATTTCTTACTTGTACGTTACTATAACCGCAGATCGTAGTAGCTACTATTTTTTTATGGTTTATAGCTATGGGATTTTTACTTGTCTGAAAGCCCGTGATATTAGTTGTTAAACTAACTACAGATAAATTGAAATTTTCATCTTATCATTAGGTAGACCGTCTACTGGCCTCGTCAAAAAAAAATTGTCTATACTCTTAATTCTCTTTATCTTATTCCAATCTTTCTCTCTTCAGAACAATCAGTGTGTATGATTGTTATTTCCTTGCCAGGGTCTTAAGTATCCTCTTTTTTGTTATACATCGTTCCCCTTATTTATATTCTTTCTTTTTTTTTCTCTTTTCTTTTTCTTTAACTTGTCTTCCTTTTCACTGTACAGGTCATAGGTGTTCGTCGGATAACCTAAAGGTCGGGAAACCTTTAAGGTTGTTCATTTAAATTCAGGAATCGATTTCTGGTCTCGTCGGAGGCGAGATTAGCGCAATAAATCCGCGTCCAATGAAATTTTCATTGCGAAAAATTTGCATTTTAGGTGTTGGAAAAAAAAAACAATTATTTAATATTCATTATGACAAATTATCGCTGTTTCTCTACTTCTGGAGGAAACCCCCGGGAGACTTGTTTCTTCGGTTTGGTGTAGTGATGCAACAAATATTTTTATCGATAACGATATTTATGTTCTGTGGTCGAGAGTCCTATGTACTTAGTATAGAAGATATTATTATAATGATATTAAGATTAACTATTCTTCATTATCATCACCAGACTATAGACCTCTGCTAGAAAAGGTACTCATCGATGGTTTACTTTCTTCTTTTCTTTCGGTTACTTTGTGACTGAGGGTCGTGATCATCAGTAGTGAAACACACGACGACTTCCTTGTCAGATATAATGGAGAGGTGTTGGCATTGCCTTCTCCATTCCACATATTAGTCCGGCGGATGGTCATCATATAGATATGTAGGTTTCCTCACGATGTTCTTCTTCACCGTCAGAGCACGTGATATTAGGTGTTGTTATACTAATTGCACGTAAATTGAATAATTCATAGGTGCAGGTAGGATACGATCCCAGTACCTTACGAGTGGAAGGCCGTCGTTCAAACCTCTAGGTTATCACGACTTCCCTCGGCACATTTCAGGGCACTTCTTATATTAATACCTAGTATATCTAGTACCTATCGGATCAGTTTGGTCTTTTGTCTTCGATCTTTACTACTAAAATATGATTATTTATATTTGATTGTGTCCTAGCAATATACCATCGAAGAGAACATATCCTTAAGTAAATATTGGAAGTCATTATAGCTTGATGTTTTGAATACCTGCCTTCCACTCCGAAGGTACCCGATTCGAATCCGGCCTGCACCAATGATCTTTTCAATCTATGTACAGTTAGTATAACACCAACTAATATCATGTGCTTTAAGACATCAAATTTCGTAGCTATGAACATAAAAAAATATTTTGGTAATTTTTAAGTAATATGCTCTTAGTCTTATTTAACATTACTCTACTAACAACTAATTAAAATATACATTAACTTTTATTGATGGTCAATAAACAAGTAATATATATATTAGTAACCATTTTGTAATATATAAACTTTACTTGCGTAGTACAGTGTTAAGTAGCTTACTTTTTAAAATCAAGATTTTTGACTGAATTTAGGCTATCTAGATAGTGATTAGGCTTAATTCAAAACTGACTGATTACTGATATTATACTGATAATATACCGTTATGACGGCATCATTAATATTAATCCAATTAACATAATTACTGTCCAATATATTGGATATGTTCTATCTACCGTTCAGATAATTATATCTTAGTTTTTAATTAAGTTGCCATGCGATTCGATATATATCTTAAAGCATGTGATATTAGTTGTTATACTAACTACACTGAATAATTCATTGGTGGAAGCCGGATTCGAACCCGGTACCTTCGGAGTAGAGCCGGCGTTCAAACCACTAGGCTATCACAGCTCAATCGAGATGTTCGGTACGGATACTATTGCAGAGAGACAGTAATATGCAAATATTACTGTGTTCCAGTTTGAAGAGTTGTAGCTATAAATTACTGGGATAACGATACTTAATATCTTACGTCTCAAGGTGATGAGTTCAATGTGCTGTGTGCATCTTAACTACTTACGTTATTATAGCAAGCAACTTACCATCAGATACAAAGTTAGTAAGAAAAGTATGAATACTACTTGATGATTGAAATTATGGAGAGAAAAAAGTAAATAATTTTATGAGAAATGAACCTCACTAAATTCTACCGGCGTCTATTAAAGGCTATTACGGTAATGATCCCCCGGCCACAGCAACAGCCTCCAAATTACAAAACAAAGCTTTTTAATAAAGATATTTTTAAGGAACTTCGCCTTCCGTCCGGTCGGCAACTTAAAGCATTAATTTTTGAATAGAGCTTTAAAAGTTCCGTGATGTACGGGGTCTTTTCGAATATTCTATGAGATAAAGAGTGGTCTGGAGAATCAACAGGTGAATTTTAATTCCAAAAGTGTAATATATATTTTTTTTATATTCGATATAGCGACGAGATGAGGAAGCTTTTCACCTGATGGTAAATGATACGCTTGCATAACAATGTATCGATTTAGGTTATACACAACACCACATTGTACTCACCTTGAGACTTGTTAGGCCTCGAAAAGATCATTTAATGTTTATTTATTTCATAATCATCTCGATGATCTTCTGACGATAACAATGAATCAAGTTATAAGCAATCAATCATCGGTTTGGAAGTGAAGTTAATGAATAGTTGGTTCGTTTACGGAAATACGTTATAGCGAAGGTTTTACTTTATTTAAAAAAAAAAATTACAAAATTTAAATTTAAATAAATAAATAAAAATAATCTTGTGCATGAAACATTTATGTAAAATAATTCAGTAGTAAGTTTTATAGTAATAAATATAACATATTGTGCAGTCAGAGTTATATTTCCACTTAAATCTCACAGAGCAGGAACATTTAAATAACAAATGAGCCCGCGGTTACAGAAAACTACGGGTTCAAAAAGAAATAAACGGAAACAATTGCCGCCGCACCCGAAAACATACAATGAAATGAATTGTTACTAGTAATTTATTACACACATTAACAATAACCAGCGCCGACCACCCGCGCTTCACGATTACCAAGCGGACGTAATACCGCACTCTTTTTATTATATATATCCTAGTTTTTTTTAGTTTTCATGCGAGATAAGTACCTAGGTACTATAAAATATCACTAGATATATTACTGTTAATTTTATTAATTACTACGTTTCAGTAAGTAGTGAAATTAATGGAAAAACATTACCAAACATAATATAAGAAAGCATGTAGTTCGTAAACTTCTCAGTGAAATAATGATTGGGTCCTAATAAATAAATATTTAGATATGTCTATGTATATATTCAATATATATTGATGTGTATATACTTTGTTTATAATATTTTCTTATTTATTACAATTAATGTATTGGTATATGTAGATATTTTATTATAATTCTTCTTTTACTTTAATCTCGTAACTTACCTTATGATATCTCTGCATCACTCAAGGTAGACTGGAAGATAATGCCGCAGGTTTTAAGGCGTCCTATATACGAAGTGAATAAATAAATAATTAAATAATATATTATCACTTTATATAGAGACCTTTTGTAGTATTAAACTCCTATTGGATGGTGATGATCACATTTTGGGCTAAACCAGGGGTCGGCAACCAGCCGCGAGTCAAATGCGGCTGTTTGGATGTGGACCTGTGGCTCTTTGGTTCCACATACAAATATTATTTTTATTAAAAAAAAAGCGCAGATTAGTCACCATTTTATTCTCTATAAAAAACACTACTTATGTGTAATAGATTTTTTTTTTAATTATTTGCGGGGAAATAAAAAAAACTCTTGAAAACTATGAAATTTCGTGAATTGTAATTTTTGACGCATCCAGCTTAAAGATTGCCGACCCCTGGGCA
>DWLS01005947.1:0-12146 GCA_018246255.1 Pachliopta kotzebuea | reverse complement strand
AAAATACTTTATTGAATCTGATTTATGTGATAATTACTTGTGGTAAAGTTAAAGTTGGCGGAGACTGTCTAAGTAGGTACGACCACAATACTACACTACTGGTACACGACAAAGCTAGTGAAATTACTGGAGTAATGAGACTTAACATCTTATATCTCACGGCGAAGGTAATGTGGTTCTGTATATACCATATTAACCAGCGCATCGTTATGGGCAAGCGTATCACTTCCTATCGTGAACGCTTTGCTTGTCTTTTCGTCTCGTCCAGTTAAAAATTTAAAATATTATTATTATGATATTATCATCAGCCGTTAAACGTCCACTACTGGACATGGGCCTCTCCCAATAGTGGGGGGATTAGGCCGTCTACCACCACCCTGGCCCAATGGTGGTTGGTGTGGAGCCAGAGACTCTTTTGTTGATGAGCAAAGTGCACCAATGGCAGGGACTCTATACATCCCGTTATAATGATGTTATGCGTTTTAAGTAACTGATGTATATTATAATGACGATAGTTTTAATAATGCGGTTAACGTATAAAAACTGGCTGTTTCCCATTGTTCCTCTCCTCTCTCCTCTCTCTCTTCCTCGGCTGCTGTCGCTGCGCGCAAACTGCAATAATAAGATTCCGACCGCCTTCGTGCGAAATGGAAATCTCTAAAGACGCCATTATCGCACTGAGTGGCTTTAGTTGTAATGCCTTTTGTTATTACTTGCTTTTAGATTAAAGTTTACGTGAATAGCAAGTTGTTTATGTTTATACCGTTTATATTATTAGAAAGTATTGTTATTTTAATCTATCATTACACTGCGGGATTGTATATATACATATTATACATGTAAATGTTATAATGTTTTACCTATGTTTATCATAAATCTTTTTTTAATCGTTTCTTTAGATATAGACAACGCAGTTGTCTTGATTGCTTATTGGAGACGAAAACGAATAAACAAATAGTTTTGTTTATAATCCAAACATTTTTTTTTAAAAAACTAACCTATCGTGTAATTTTTTATTAACGGTAAAGATGTTGAGGGTCAGTGGAGAAGATAACGAATCTATGTTTATTTAATACAAAAGAAAAATCTGTTCCTGTGTTTTTTCGGTATTTCCATTCTCGTGTATTTTTTGGTTGTTGACTAGTAATTATATATACTCCATGTATAAAATCGATGTATATTTTGATTATATCATATAGTCTATATTATATTTAAATTTCTAAGAATTGTCAGAAATGTCTTTGTTTTGGATCTTTCCTTGCTCTTAACTCTTCGTGTTATACCAAAATTAATTAAGTTGATAAATGAAGTAATAAACTTCGCAAAAAATTTTAAAATGTTTAAAAAACAAAATATCATTGTTTAACCCAAAATTCAAATATATGAGATGTTTCTTTTATTAAGTATTTCATGTCACCGGATGGTTTTTGTATTTTTTTTCATACATCAACATTATGAAAGGCGAACATTTCCGTCTCGTCTAGGCTTCCTTCAGTGAGGGAGCGTTTTATCTAATCTCTTACCTCATAAACTCCTCGCACATGTAAATTTCACTCTGTGAACGAGGAGATTTCGCGAGTGCTTCATTTGCGTAGCGATAATATTATCCTCTTTATGCTATCTAATGTACGCTATGTAAAAACAGGGACGTGAAATCAGCCTGCTCCTCGTAGGACGTGCACCGAATCAAAATTTGAATTGAGCTGAAAATTTATGTGTTAACTCCCCCAGACCCTGCTAATGACGTATTTTTTGTACTTAAAAAATCAAGATGAGCAATACGTTCGTTTGATAGTAATTATCTCCGCCCCTATAATCGAGGCACTAGTGAAAATGAAAAATAATGTACCAAATTATATTTCTAGCTATGAAAAATAAGCCTCTTTATTTTATTAATTTTACTTAACTTTTGTCTAAACTATTAAATACAGATATAGTGCGGAGTTCAACTTGATTTTGTATATTCATTATATTTATGTCTTATATACTTGTATAAATCTATAACCATTTGTAAAATTTATTTTCCTGTTATTGAAATAATGACCATTTCACAAGAAGCTTAAGATCAGAAGGGATCGAATATGGAGCCTTACAAATTAAGCTCTCGCGGCTTTATGTTGTTTGTTTTAATTTAATTTGTCGACTTCTCTTGACATGGCTATATTTCTATAAAACGAGATGTGCAGGACTTCGTTCATTTTACCCTTAAATAAATCGTATGGTTCGTGCAGTATACTTCCAGGTATTTTTATTATAAATAACAATGAAAGAATACACACGAAATTGGAGTACAGAAGCTTTGTTTGCGTTCGCAACGGCAGAATACGAATACGAGGACTAGGTAGTCCGCGTACCAATTATATGAGTTATATACCACTGCAGATTGCTTACAAAATATTGATAGAGGCTCTTCAATAATACTTTATGATATATTTTTTATTTATTATTTGCTTTAAATATAGTAATAACATTCTTTATCAAGAATTAACAATTTATGTTTAGTTCAATAATGAACATGCAAATCTTACTAACAGGTTATATAAAAAGAAAATGTTTTAACTATTAAATAATTCTTTAATATTGTGGAAAATTTTAAGGGTATACCGTTTATATAGTTTTGTTTTGATGAAACTTATATTACATAGTTTTAAATGCTAAGCGATGTTCTTTTTCAAAGTCCTATGTCTAGAAGTTGACTTCCGCAGGTTGAAGTTGATAATGATATAATATTAACTCTGTGAGTATCCTGTTGTATATTTTTGTGCACATTATAAAACAACTTCTGTTAAATTTCATTGTTCTTGGAAATCTGTCTCTTTTTCCAAGTAAAATTTTCGATTGTATAAATTATGTTCTTGCCATGGTAAACTTTTCCTAGTTATTTGAGTTGTTTTCTTATATCGTCCTGTAGTTTATATTATAGAAAACTCTTTAATAATATTAGGTAAAGCCAGAGAAGTATTATTTTTATTAGTTGTTAGAAATATCAAAGATGTTGTGTGTTAAGTAAATATCTTCCCATACAAAGCTCACTTCTGTGTAAACAGTTGCAGACAGGCAGCGCCCGTTGTTCGGTAAACCGGTAGCATTCAATTAAAGCGAGTGTATTTCTGCCCTTAGAGCAGAATTTAGTTCCTGCACGTTGGAACAGGTTTGTTAGTTTAGGATTTCACTTGTGTTATGTTAGGCTGTATACACACGGTGGGAATTTGATTATAATCAAAGCAGGCTTAGTGGGACGTTTGTTTAATTTTGGTCTCATCAGTGCGCATGCACAACGAAGAGCGTGCCCCGGTCCTGATTCAGAAAGTACTCATTTATGTGATACAGGTTTTTTTGCGTCTATACTATCTGATGTATAGTTATATTGAGGTCATGGATAATGAAGCGAGCTCGCTTAGAATACTCTGGATTTCATATGTTGACGGGCGGACCTGAGCAATGGTGTTACGGTAGTAGTTTTACGATATGGGGATGATAGATAATCCATCATTAACTAAATTATTAACAATCACGACCCTTTTTTAATGATGAATTTAATCGACGAAGTGACGAGGAGGATTACATGGACTCTTTTCTTCATAACAATATGGCGCTAATAATGTTACCCATAGAATGACACTATGCTCATAGGCTTTACATTAAAGAGTAGTAGTTTCGTTACTCCAGTGGGTTCAATACCCGTAGTGCCTAATCTTAGCTATTGTAATTAAAAAGATTTAATATAATTTGATTTTTTTTTTACATATCTGGCAATACAATAGGAATGTAGTTGATCGTTCGTATCTGTACGTAATATATGTATATATAAATACATTAAATACATATCTAAGAATAAAAGAAGTATAATTTAAATTTTGTTCTATTAAGACATATATTTCCGATTAAGTTTTAACGGGTAGTGAGAAATGAATAAAACTTACTGCAAAAATATTAAAAATTAAACTATACTGATTTAAAAAGTATATAACATGAAATGAAGTTTTAAAAAGGAATGTAAACGAAACGTCTGCAGATCGATTGATATTGAATTTACAGGCTGTAAGTGGAGTGTTCGTGTGTCGGAAGCAGACTGAAATTACATTAGGACTCGTTCAATTTCGCTCAGACGGTTGGTTGCAGTAAGAGGTTGGTCATTACACATGCAAAGCTGTAGAGTGCTGTGCCGATATAGTCGTCCCGAATGTGCTTAAACGATGTTGCGTTTATTAGGCTTTACCACGACAGACCACATCGCTACTTACTGTGAGGTAGGATCAAGATCAAGTATAAACCTTTAAAAATAAAAAAGCTATCACAATCAAATATTTTGTTAAACATTTATCATAATTATTGGTACAAATAATAGACTGAAATGATGATGATTGAAGATGAGAAGAAATATAGACACTAGTACATAATTTTACTGATCTCCTATTAGACAAAATCATTTAAATATTTTTTTTATTGGTTATTTAAAAGAATCAACAAAGGAGAAATTACTTTAGCCGTTGATCAATCTTGTTGAAGTATCTATTTCTATTAATCGTTAGAACTTTTTGGATTTGCTCTTATTTTTGCAGCTATACCATTGTAATAATAAAAATTAACGTTTGTAATGAATATTGGATAATTTATAATGACAAAGTAATTATATGGTTAGTTAATACTTTGATATAATGTTTCAATGGATATCATGCCTTATCTTATAAAGCTGTCAATAGATTTACAGATCGTGGAATGTTGTTACGACATTTTAACGGCACCTATAAATTTTCTAGATAAACGACCCCTAAGTAATCTTTAAATTGAACCTTTCCAGTTTCCAACTTGACATGCATTAAGATTTACCAACCTATTTATAAGTTTAGTTTGCCCACGACTTAACAGCGGCGTCACAAATAAATAATATATAAAGACTTATTGGTAGCAGGTCTCTGTTCTATCGCTAAATAGTAGTGTACCGATATTATTGTGTCCCAGTTAGAAAGTAGTTTGTAAAATTACTGGGGCGATGAGACGAATACATTGTGGTACAGTGTTTGATACGTAAGCTAGCACCCATTGCTATAGACTTATCATTTACTATTAGATCCTGTTCAATACATAACTTGGCCGAAATAATAAAAAGCTCTATCGTAAAATGGTTACGGTGTCCAAAATTGTTTAAAAAACCGCATTCAAGTTAAAAAGATCGTTAAAGCTTCGTAAAACGAAAAAAAAGAACATGTGATCAATTATTAAAGTGATTTCGGGTCTTTAAGGTATTAATATTTTTCTGTTCTTTATTTATAATCTATTGCAAAATTTTAATACTTTTTAATTTCGTGTTTATGCATGTATACAAGCGGTAAGTTTTAAATAGTATTTATGCAATGACACAAAAAATGTTTACGTTTAACTTTAAGAAAAATTATCATAAAAGTATTCGCTGAATGTAATTAAACGCGTTGTAAATTTAGGCTAACAATATGTAGCTCAAAATGTATAGCTGTTAGGTCTATTTAGGGCAATAAAACCGCTTTAACTCGCACCAAATGCCAGTCGTATATTTCAAAGGTATTCTCGCATTTTAGAGGCGCTAAGGTATGTGCCTCTGTTCACGGTATTTTGTTGAAAATATAAAGAATTTTGCACTACGGATATTGTATTGCTAGCTGCTCTAGTGATAAAAGCTTTGTTCTCGGCAAGGAAAATATTTGTTGGGTAATTTCCGTGAAAGACGCGCGCCTCAAGCACTGTATTTGAAAAGGAAAATTATAATAGTTTTTAACTATCATGATCATCGTTATCTGTGCTGCTGAACATCCTCAGTTTCGAGGTAAGTAGATAGTGCTACTCGCTGATCGCATATTATTGTCAAGCATGTTGGTTAAAGTCGCAGAAAAATGTATTTTAATGTGCGGTTAATCGTATTTATTGCAGTTTTTAGTCGACTAATTGTCTACTGCATATCATCTCTTCCAATAAATTTAAAAATAACATCAGTGCATAGATAGCATTCCTAATTGTTTTAGAATATATTATAGGAGACCTATGTTCAACAGTGAGCATCCCTAGCTAGACATTTTGATAGTTTAATAATAATGTATTTTACTTATAATACAATGTACAAATGTTATAACAAGTAAAGCTAGAAAATATTAAATAGAAGATTCTACTACGGTTTAATCCAATTTAAAACTGTAATGAAGTGATCACTTAGAAACGGAGCCAACTAGCTCTTTTTGAATTTAATCAAGTTACTTCTTAAAAGTACTTCAGAAAAAACTGAAGACATTAAAGTTTACCTTGTAACAAGTTTCTTACAACACGAACCCGTTGAAACTACACTCTTAGGGTTTCGCCCAAGAACTGTAGTTTCAACGGGACCTCAGCAATATTGACCCGGTGGGAGTTAAGTGAATGCTTGAGAAATATACCTTCATAATTTATGCCCGCACAGATTTTAGGGTTGTACTGAATGATGAATAAGCTCGTGGTACCTCGATGGTCGAGTATTCCCTCTTAGTTCGCATTGAAATTGTTAATGGGACTATAAATGCTTACTTAATAATTATTAAATATACATTATATATTTATCAACTATTAATATAAGACATAAGTATATTTAAGTATCTAAATCAAAAACGGTATTCAAGTTCATTTAAATTTTATAAGATATTATAGATTCCTTTTGAACGATCGTTGTGAAGTGCGGGCGGAATGAAAAAAACGGCGTAGGTAATTCCCGATATCTCAGCGGTGTTCGAAAAAATTCATAAAACCATTCAATATTGGCTCGGCGATGTCTCCGAAGATTTTTTTTTACGGTTTAGCAATCAAAGTTCGTGTCAAACGGCGAAAAAGTCCCCGAAGAGTGGACGGGAAATAAATGGCTGCATCACGGCGGATCAGCCGCTTTGAGATAAAAACAGCCGGAGGCGAAGCGGCAGGCCGTTGTACCAATAGAACTTTAAATGTGTCATTTGAGATTTATTTCATTGTTACCGATGTTGAATTGAATTTGTTTTGTTTCACAAAAGATCTGTTATGGAGGATTGTTTGTTTATACCATTCTCCACATTACTTCCATAAAATCAAAGTCAAATTCATTTATTCTAATTAAATTTAAAATAAATAATTTTTGTGGTTACTTTTTTATCTGGTGCTAGATTTTTATTTCCGACGACTGTCAAGTAGGTAACTATTTCTACTGCCAAATAGTAATTTGCAAACATTACTGTGTTCCGGTTTGAAGGGTGCTGTATGCTGGTGATATTACCGGGTCAACGAGACCTAACACATTATTTCTCAAAGTGATGACTGCAATGTGGTGCTGTGTATATCATCTTTACTAACACTACGTCGTTAAGGGCAAGTGTATCACTTACCATCAGATAAACCCGTCGCTATTCTGGTAAGAGCGTCGAAATAAAAAGGATTTATTAGAATTGAATAGTATTTTTGATTAGTTCTTTTATCAATATTAAATATTGGAAACGGAATTGTAAAAAGCTTTTGATGAGAACCTATTAAAATTTTGTTCAGCATTATCCCTTTATTTTGTTGAGATGAAAGATCGTCAAAGATCCAAGTTAAGCGATCTTAAATCAATTTGGAGGGTATTACGTCTCCTGTTATCTTTCGCGAAGACTCCTTCAGGTCTACGTTGTTAAAACTTCGTACCGTAGCTCCGTAACGACCTTCTGAATAGTGAAGAGAAACTTCTAAGGATATTTCAGTATTCTGATGTCTCCGTTCCCTGGATTAGATAGCTCTGAACGTGTTTACGGAAACGTTTCAAGAATTTCGAAAATGTAATAATGCTCAAGTTTTCATTTAGAGAAACGTTTTCGATTAAGAGAAGTAATTAGATGGGTGATAGAGTTAAGTTAATTGAAGTTTATTCAAAAACTTTTGGACTTTGTTAATCTGTAGAAGCTCATGGATAACTTTATCTAATTTCTTTTAATTATCATTACAAATACGTAAGAAGGGATGAAAATATTTACGTGTAATAAGAATATTACAACTTTTCTCTTTCTAACTTTTCAATGTAAGGAAGTTGACTTCCTCATGATATTAAACAACATCAACATAAATATAAAAAAAATCTCAGCTGATTCTTTTTTTTATGTAATTTAGTTGTAAATAAACCTTTAATTATGCATCAAACTAATTTTCTTGTTAACTGAACGATTGCGAATTTCCTTCTATTCTATTAGATCTAAAGATTTTTTTTGAGTAATAAGCAAGGGATTATTATATTCGTTTAAAATATACAAATCTTATTATTTACAATATAGCGAACACTAAATATACAACTATTATAACTCCTTTATTGTATTGAATCGTTTTGCTGGTTTTGTTAAGGGTTTCTCTGATTTACAGTCAGAGTAATGCACTGTAAGGATTCCCCAGCAACTATAATCGTTGTTCAAATTATTAGTTCTGTAACAAATATAATTATCAGCACAATTACTCGGAGTTTCATTAAGATTGCTGAAACTAATTAACGAGTTCGGGCCCGTTTGTTGCTATTCAATATAAATGAAGTAATGATCCGGCTCCTGGAGCAGTACTTTGTTGCAAATGGGGAGCAATTCAGCGCTCTGTCCGCTCGCCGGCCGCCGTCGCTTGGGCCCCTCGATGTGATTCCGCAGCTTCTCTTGCGGTTAATAGTGAAACTTTTCCCATTTATTTGCGTAAATATTGCGCTAATTCAGCAACGCCTCGCAGTTTCACAGCGCGATGTAATTATTTATGCGGCTCCCTGCTTCAGCTCCTGCGAAAACTCGCAAATTCGAAACTGCAACGTTTAATGCTCGGAAATTATTTGGTACGCTTTTACTTTGTTTCATTAATTAATAAGAAATAACTAAAAATACATAGTTTTCGTCTGCATAAAATTATTGAAACCTTTATCGAGCTCGGTATCTATCTATAATAAAATCCTATAAACCGTCTTAGATTCACGACTTCACAAATTTAAAAATCAATTTCAATATACTTTAATAACTTTATCGTGTTGTTAAGACTACTTAAGTTATAATGATCTGTGGTAATAAAACACCTTGATGCCAGAGTAGTACATTAATCCGCAAGATATTTTAAAATTAAGTTAATATTATATACACATATACGAGTATATAGATGACTGAGTTTCTTAAGTTCTAGTTATTTCATGTGCGAATATGTGGTAGTTATTTGATGTTCAATAAGTGAACTATTGTTCGTACCTTAAATAAAAATATTAACTTTAACTATAATACCATAAATGAATAAAAAACATCATAATTTCATATCAATGTGGTGAATGTTCTGCAATGATATATTTGTCGTAATGAAAACGGTTGAAATATGATTGAAGTCAACAATATTTTTTGTTCTTGTAACAAAAACATAAAAATACATTTTTGATACTCATTTTCTGATATTTTTAATTATTATTAATTTAATATAAATAATCACCTGCCGTTTTTCAATTATATTGATAAATCTATTTACTTTTATTTAAGGTATTAAATGATTGCTGTTTACAGTAAAAATATGCTTAAGGAAATTTCGGCTGGTCTTATATAAACAAGGGCAAAAAAGGTACGCGTGCTTGTTGAAAATAAAGATACCGTAATTTTTAATTACTCAATTACAGGCTTCCAAATCGATTAAGCTCTCAACTTAATTAACGTTTAATTAAAAAGTGGATGTTCCAATTAAGTGGCGAACGCAAAAATATGTGTCGCCTTTAAATGAAACGAGCGGAATATTGGGAGTAATATTTCGCTGTCAGCGAAATTCACTTAACACACATCGAGTTTCAGAACTACCCTCCTCGCTCTCATTAAGGCACCACTTCCCAACTGGCGGCTCATCTGAAGTGGCGCGGCCCTGGCACACTGCCTCCTTTCCACTAAAGACCTTAAAATACATACGCGTTTGTACATATTAGAGCGGAACTTGTTATTTTCTCCACGTACCCGCACACCTCAAGGAAATAAGGCGGAGTAGCCCGCCACAATGCGAAATATTATTACATATTTCACATATTAATTTTATTTTGTGAATTTTAATACACGAACCTTCCCTGCATACCCGCTTAAATTCAATTCAAAGATATCCATTAACATGAATTCTAAAAGAAATCGCTTTCAGCGAAATAAGACTCTCCGTCCTGCTACATTAAGTATATTTATTTCCTTCAAATCTTTCTTGTGTTGTATACAAATAATGAATATATAAAATATGCAAATATATATCTATATAATTTTTTTGATTAATTTATAAGTTCTTAGTTAAATCTTGCTGGTGAATTATTAAAATCTGGATGGGATATATCATTTATTACTATGAAATATCATAGTGATAAATGAAATTAAACATTGTAGAAGTTTTTACGCCACAATGTACCTATCAAATTATTATACATAGTATAATTAAGAAACTATTCATCACCTCACCATATAAAAAGATAAAGCTATGACCTGGTCTGGACAGTTTCTCCATGTCGTTAAATTTTAGCCTTTTGTTTCTCGACGCCGATATTTTTAAGACCTCGTCGTCGTCATCTTGCCATATAAACTTTGTGCAACTCCAAATTCTACGATTATATAGCTGTATAATTTATTAGAGACTCTGCAATCATTGTTGGACTTCTTGGTCACCTCAAAGGTCTAGTTTAAGAAAGCTTTGTGAAGACGAAAAATGTTGAGATTGATTCTAGAATTTAAAGTTCTCAAATGTTTTCTGCTGTATTATTAAATAAACAATATTGTAATACCTAATTAAAGTACTAAAATTCGCTAGTCAGTATTCAAGACAGTGTTATTGTCTCTTTTAGCTGAGAGTTGATTACGGGCCTAGAAAGTCTGTAGTGGGAGGGAAAGGATGGGTTTTATTAAATATAATTATACTGAACAAAGAGCGGTCCGCTCTTGTATTTCAACAATTAAGCGATTAAAGCGCGCTTATTAAATATTTACCAACGGAAAGGCCAATACGATTAAGATTATGTTCATTGAGAGACGCCTCCGAGATGCTGCGTGTTGCATGTTCTAAGTGATAAGAGCTTACCCGAGATGCTGCGTATTACGTGGTGTAAGTAATAACTTTTTAGCGGCAATAACAATTTTTTTTTAATTAAAGATCTGAGAATCTTTAAGAGAGCCTTCTGAACTTGACCCATGTGTTTGACTTACAAGGAAAAGGTCTCCATTTAAAATTAGAAAGGGTCAAAGTGACGAGAAGATTCGGTCATACAACTGACGGTAACCATGATATAAATTCACAACATTGTATTTTTTGCTAGAAGGCACAAGATCTTAAACTATTTAAGTTTCGTTATCCTAGTAATTTGACTAGTAATATCTCGTTTTAAAACGAAGCAATGTTACACAATTACCTAGATAATTTATTAAACAATGCAAATCTAAATTTGTTTTCAGGTATATTTCAAATATATATCACGAAGTCATAATTAAAATTAGTACTTTTTAAATGCATATACATATGTGTACATGTGTGTATATCTTTATATATGTGTATATATGAAGATAGAAGAAACAAAAATAAAACAGATATAGTGGTAACTGTCTTTGATGATATGAAATCCTTTGAAACTCTTTTATATGTAGGAGAGTCGCTTGTCACCTATTTATTATACCATCGATCTTTTTCCCGAGCTTATCTCAAGGACTCTTCTGCTGCCTTCCTGCTTCCGAGTTTATCTCCGCTTGAAGTGGTTGCTTCTTTGTTACTTGTAAAGTTCGCGAACAGGCGTTGGCTTTTAAACATTTTCAGTTTGATCGGAGATTTATCAGCGGCCTGCACCGGGAATTTATCTTTTGAACGTGAAAATGCATAAATTTGGTCTGGCAGGGTACTGGCGGTATTTTAAAAACACCTAAAAGGTTTCTTAAAGATGGAGAAGAAAAGACAACTATTTATTACTCCAAATTACCATTTAGTATTCATATAAAGATATCTTACAATTTTGAAATTTATATCACGTCTTATTATGTATCACATGTTATCTAACACTTATTATTTATTGGCTGATGACGATGAACAATATATCATAGATTAAACCTCTGTAGTGGTTGCTGAATTTGCTTTTTCAAATATGTTACATAACATTAGGCAACAAGATGAATAGCATGTTCATTTAATAGCTATTGCTGAAAATCTGT